>JAOWCC010001634.1:133679021-133879021 GCA_030867875.1 Actinernus sp. WN-2022 | reverse complement strand
CCATCCCAGTCAGATGGAAATCCTAAGCCTGGGTATCGATTTGCATCCGTCCAGTAGTCTTTACCAAGGAAGTTCTGATATCCGTGATCTGGCAAAGCTACCGTAGAGTGTATCAACCAAACCACAGCCAAGGTAATAAGGAAAAAATCTCGTGAAACCATTTTCTCCAAATTTTGTGGTTGACTTTTTCTTGGCTGTCAAATGCGAGTTTCGACTTCTTGATATTATAACTTGATTTTGTATCAGCATTCCTTGGTTGTCACACAGGTAGAAAATCGGTCACTATTTACATCTGAATGGCCGCGATTTACGTCAATAACACAACAATAGTTGTTTGGATGAAAGTTGTGATCAAATGACTAATGAGTAATGTGAGGCGAAGAAGTTTGACAAAAGATATAAACAACTTCACTCAAATAATAGGAAAGTTAATTGAGTAAACTGACTGTCTGTTGAAGACAACTTTTTGCTTCCGAGCCAATAAAATCCGGTCGATTGGCTCGATTTCTCTCGCTTCCTTGGAGATGTTTATGCATATTCATGTCCTTCTTTTTCCGCCATATTTGAGAACGATGTAACTTACCCTTCCCCTCTTATAAAGAAAGGATAAAATGTACTTGATAGGGAGGGGTGGTGCTACGTTGTCACAATACAATACAATACAATACAATATTCTTTATTTACAGAGGGAAGACACATTAACCTTACATAGTTATCTAACATGCGGCCCTCTATGTTACAAATAAAGCGTAATGGAAAGGAAAGGAAGTATGGGAAAAAATTAACGCACGGGCTACGACATTACAAGATATAACAGACTGAATGCAGGCTTTTGAGCTCGTTTATTACCGTGAATATACAGTTTAAATACAACAGAAAGTGGAAGAAAATGTATAATGTTGTTGTTCTCTTCCGAATTATAGAAAACGCGTATTGAATTTAAGAAAAATAAATAAATAACACGATCATGCCAATGCCCAAATAAGGGGAACATCGCTTAAATTATTCTATGTACCGTACCGCAGTGCATGCCGGTTGATTCTTCTCGGAATAAACATGGCGGACGACAAGTTATGACGAGCTCCCTTGCAAGTGATATTCAGGTGACCTTTTCCCTTTGGAAATCGTTAAATTATTCATTTTCTCTCCTATTACAGAAGCTATCTTTCAGCTTGTAATTGACATACGTCATCAGCCGAATTATCTTCATGGAAAGCTGCACATGAACGAGTGCTTCACCATGCAGGATTCAGGAATCCTTTGAACTTGACACAAAACACAAAAGGAACAACGGCGAACAATGTTAAGAGTCTTGTGAAAAATCCAGATATTTTTTGGCTTCATATAGTAGCCAAGCGAAGCGGAAGTTCTCCTAAAGACGCTTTTGATAATGCAGCAGGTTTTATCGGATTGAAATTAGTACTTTTTGGATTTCAGCTGTTTGTTTTCCATCTGGAAAACAAGTTGGTGGTTCGTCTGCCTCTTCGGACCTATGCAAATGTCGTACACGTACTGCATACGTACTCATGCCTTACAGTACATAAGCTTAATTTTTCATTCGTGGTCTAGTTCTTGAATATTACGGTTTTGCTAATATGGCTTTCTCTCCGGAGACGGCGAAGGATGCCATGTCAGTACTTGACGACGAATATGCTCAATTGGCTGCGGAAACTGAAAAGCAATTGTCGAACTCGGAAAGTATGCAAGTGGAATCTGTCAATCCAAAAAAACAGCGGAAGGAAGATGGTAAGGATGAAGAAAACGTAGAGGACTCGAAGGGAGTGGAAAGAGATGTGTATGCAACTTTATCACTTGAAGCAGATGAAATTTCTGAGATTAAAATGGCTGGCCATGGGAGCATATATGGCCTAGAAAAGGGAGAATTACCAGATTCACGAGAAACTAGGACCTTGGTTGACCCATGTGTCACTAGTTCTAGCAATACCTTGATTAGCCAAGATTCAAATTCTAAAGAACTGCAAGAAAGTGGTTTTAATGATTTGAGTAAGCTTGCTGTGGATTTAGGTGAAAGAAATGAATTCGAAGGTGATGGAAGTGCAGCAGGTAGAGAATCAATAGAGGCCAACATTGGGCCCAATGCAGAAGACACAAAGTTATCAGACACAGGACTAGGGGAGGACAGTCCTCAGGGTGCAGCCACAAGTCAGGTGCACCCTAGTCAATCCTTGTACCACATCAAATGGGTTCAGTGGAAGGGAATGAACACTCCGATTATCACACAAAATGAGAATGGCCCATGTCCATTGTTAGCAATTATCAATGTTTTGTTATTGCAAAGGAAGATTAGCATACCCTCCATGCAAGAGATTGTCAGTGCTGCTCAACTTATGGAGTATCTGGGGGATTGTATTTTGGAACAAGCACCAGAGGTAGGAGTTTAACGACAGTTTAAATTAGGTTCAAATCTGGACCCTTTACTGCCACCCAATTGTACTGCCATTTGTATAGAGCATGAGTGGGACAAACTACGACATGTCCGTAACCGTGCTGTACCCATGCTGTACCGTATTTCTGTGATTTGATTAAATCAGCAGGACGAAAACAATAGGAACCATTTCAATGTCACAGCATGCCGTACAGTAACCATGCTGTAGACTCAGTGCTGTAGTTTGTCCCATGCACTCATACGAAATCTGCTCTACAGTACATTTGCATGACTGTATCTTAAATATGTCATAAATAAGAGCCCCCCCCCCATGTGTCCTACTCACGGCACAACAAATGTTGTGTCCAATAGCCTCAGGGGCTTGTGAATTTTCATGTTGGGCTAGTAGATCAGTGTGACTAATTGCCAGATGGGCAAAAAGCTAAAGTTAAGGCTGCTTAGTAAAGTGATCGAGGTATCGGGCAAGCTTGATTTTGGTTTTCTTTTAACCCTGATCCTACTTTAAAAGTTATTGAAACCACTGGGGTGACAAAATACAATTGTTTATTAAAAGCACTGAATGCAATTTTTTTTACGAGCAACTTCAAAAATACAAAATGTACCCAACCACTCCAGACACTATATTATTGTTATTCAAATTACACCTTTTTAAACAAGGAATGTTGTGCAGAAAAAAGTGGCACTCATTATCCTGCGGTTTAGAGCTCACAGGAGGAGGTTAAAGAATATAATTATTTGAAAACAAATTTCAGTTACCTCCCTCTTTCTTGGGTAATTACTAGATTTTTTAGGATGCTGAAGTACATTGTTTATTTTGTAATCATTGATTTAATTAATCACTGCATTGCATTTTTCCCAACCAAAGATTACTTTCTATCTGCCCTTTCTCTGTGGCAGTAACAGCTGCATCACCTGTACTCACCGAGATGTTGTATAGCCGCTAGGTTATAATAGCCTAAGGGGGCTTAGTGGGAAACAGCTTTTGCAATTTTATGCCAACAATAAAAAAACTTTATGTTGTGAGTATTAGCTACATGTAGTAGACTAGACAGCTGTAGATCAAGTTTTATATTTTTAAACAAATACAAATGTACATGTAGATGATGGTTTGATCCCTACATGTGTATATTATGTCCTATAACAAAATAATGCACTTTTGAGGTCTTGAAAAGCTGCTAAATGCACTAAATCTGCTCGTGCATCCACAGTTTTTCAAGACCTCGAGTGCCTGCTTGTGAATTATTTTGTTATAGAACATGGTATTACACAATGTATATGGAGAACCATTTATTATTTGTTAAACATACTGAGGCACAAGCCATGTATATTAGGCATGTATTAGTTCTCAGATGAATAATAATAATGTTTTATAATAGTTCTATGGCAGAAATTAACATATTATATATATCATGCATGGAGCTTAGGCCTAAAAAAATATTACATGCAGGAGGTCATCTGAGAATGTGAATAAACGTCAGTCAAGAATTGAAGAGGTGCTTTAATAATGTAAAAACGTCAGTCAAAACCATTAACACTTCGCACGTTTATATAACCAATAATTCCAATGACATTTCATTGAGTATGATAAAAAAGGCTGCTAAAATATTTTCGTAACTTCATTTTATGTATGAAAAAAATAATCTAGCTCTCGTATGTCCAGAGTGTGTTTTGGGAGAATAGTATGACCATATGCTCTCCTTGGCGAGTTCAAATTTTGAGCGCAGACATCGCAACACAGTGTGTTTTGCTTTCTGGTATACTTTGTCAGAACAAGTGCATTTATTCCCGAAACAGAAATAAGTTTTCTTCAGTATTTTAATTCTTTTTTCCCAAACAGCCGATTTCCGGAGTTTTTTTGGAAAACAGTATCGCAGTATTCTCAAACGCGTATTCAGTGTATTTGAATTTCGCGCACAGCTCTTAGTAGCCATTTATGGTACTTGAAGCACCAAGTGCGGCAGCACTTGTCTGCTCTAGAAAGACTGTATTTATATCTGAGCCTTCAGGACTTGATAAACCTTGGGTGCAACCTAACCAGCCATGTAATCGTTTGGGATTTGCCAGCTTTGCAACTGACTTCGACCAGTTAAAGCTCACAGTTTGCTCATCTTTACTGCAAAAGATAACTTGCAAACCATTCATACTCTACAGAAATGTGTCTGAAGTTGAAAGAAACAGCTTAACCTGCGTGTAATAAATAAAAACAAGGTCTGTATTGAAGGGCGAAGACGTTTGCTTTATGCTTTACAAAAGTGTATGCAACAGCGAGTCCGGCGAGTCCACCTGTTGTTTGAATCATCTTCAACAGTGTAAGTAATAAGCCAATGGTCCCACACTCTGTTCAGTCCGTATTCTAAACTTTGTGATTAATTTATGAAGTAAGATTGAAGTTTACACAGCGAGTAAGTAAGGGAATGTAGAAGAGCTTGTTTTTGTCACGGCGGTTCCATTTTAGCATGTTGGTGTATCACACAAGCTCTTTATCCTTTGAACAATGCACATTTATTCGGCCTATTCAGAAAACTAACTAAATTTTCCAGCAAGAAAATAGAAAAGGAATAGTCAGCAGCTATATCATGGTCAAGTACTTAGCTTTGAAACTATAAATTTGATATTGGCCGGAGAACTCATTGCATGTGCATTTTACAAAGATCAAACTGGCTTCAAACTGTTAGGCCGAAACTGTGTCTGTGGCATTTGCAGACCATTTGCGGACCATTTGCCGATCCCTGAATAACCAGTGATATTTCCATTGAACAGTCTGCTTTAGAAACAGACTGTTAGACGTAGCTAACTCTCAAGGCTGCGAGCAAGAAGACAGCCGACTCGCTAACAGAACTACTGAAAGGCAATTCCGGCCTGAATTTGTTTCAAGTGAACTGCATGCAGTAATTTATTTCCAGCTACATGTACCTCGAACTTTTCGCTCACTTGACTGAAGATTTTGAGTGACTGGAACTTTATACCTTGGTTGCAATCATGGATCCACATCAACTCGAATCGTTTTTAAAATAGCATGTCTTCTACATGTATATTCTATTCGGCTTTTACAGGAAATAGTAGTGTGAAATTGACAGACACCTCTCTATTCATAGCGATACCGAACAGTCTGTCAACTTGTGGTTTCACGCCGTGACGTAAGGGTAGATTGAATCCACCCTTACATCATTTTTTGTAAGGCCAAAGCTCCTCATGGTTGTAGTTGAAATTGACCATTCAGTTCAATTTGACCATGGGTCAAAACAAACTAGTTCAATTTCATCCAGTCAATTCAAACTACAGTACCGCCAAGAAACATATGTACATTTGATCGCGAGCACATCGCGAGCAGATCGCGATCATGAAGTGCGATCTGCTCGCACTTTGCTCGCGATCTGCTCGCACTTTGCTCGCGATCTGCTCGCACTTTGCTCGCGATCTGCTCGCACTTTGCTCGCGATCTGCTCGCACTTTGCTCGCGATCTGCTCGCACCTTGCCCGCGATCCGCTCGCACCTTGCTCGCGATTTGCTTGCGATCAAAAGCTGATCGCGAGCAAACGTCCGCAAGCAAAAAAGTCGCGGTAAAATATTTTTCTTTCTACCTTTTAACATGTGTAAGAATAAGAAGTGTATGAAACATGGTAAGTTGAGCAGAAAACGAAGCAATTCTGATTCCACGTTGCTTAACCATAACTTTGCGGACTTTGTATATGATCTTGTGAGAATACAGCTTCATATAGTGCCTGTCATTCACCAAATAAATATTAACGTCTCCGTTAAGATCTACATTTGTAAAAGTGAAATTTCACTTTATACAGCAATGGAATATCGCTTATTTCACGTCTTACAAATGTATATTAGAAATCAAGCCCACTCTTTTAGCAAACACTCCCACCACTGTTCGTGTATTACAGTTGACTAAGACACAAGCGCTTCCGAAAATTAAAACTTCTCGAGACAGTTGTCGAGACACCGTTCAGAATTCGGAAAAAGTGTATTTTCGATCATTTCACACTTGGAAGGAAACCCTTGGAAGAGTTGTGTTCTTTTATTCAACACTGCAGTTTGTTTGTTGGGGAAGGCACTTCTATCCATCCTGCTTCACAGCTTGCTTGTAATGCGTCCTTGCATTTCTTCTGATAACCTTACTGAAAATCTATACCAAATATTCTAGAACTAGCATAAAATATGTAATCCTGAACTAGCGAAACAAAATAATCACAAAACAACGGCCGCTCGCTTATATTAATTAGTTCCCCGAACAGCGGTGCGGGACCCGCTTAAAGCGCAAAGCTAAACAGCAAATAAACTTTTGCTTCTGTAGTTTCAATCCTTGTGTTGTTAGAGGTTTCGGTTAAAATCATTGCAAATGTTTGCAGTGCTATTAAAGGCATGTGTTCGAAATTAAAATCTCAACTTCTCGGAGTCTGAATTCCCACGTGCAATTAGTCTCGATTTTTGACAGGTCTGTCAAAATCGCTGAAACTATATGGGAACGTGAAGTTTGAAGTGTGTTTTGAAGCCAGGTTTGAAGCCACGTTTCTAAAGCCACGTTTCTAAAGCCACGTTTCTAATGAAAGACGCGCAAAAACGTCTATACTTGAATTATTTTAGCTTCCGTTACTACATTGACAACAACTGGTGCGAAATTAGCATATTGCGTTCAACATTCATAATAAGGACAAGACCACCAGAATTCATCCACACAATTATTTTATTCACAATTCAAAGTTTATAGTAAATGAGATATTTATTGCAGGCATTTCGAAGTAAAGGCGGCACGCTAACAATCTTCGACTAAACTCGTATTACTGTTCACAATTGATGAGTTGTCTTTCTTACTCAACACCGCCGTTTACTGTCGCGTTCTTATTAACAAACGACGCAAACTGCTTCGAAGTAAACATTCTTCAAGAGAGGCGGCCCGCTAACAATCTTCGACTAAACATGTATTCTTGTTCACACTAGATGAGTTGTCTTTCTTACTCAATACCGCCGTTCGCATTATTATTAACAAACAAAGCAAACTGCTTCGAAGTAAGCATTCTTTAAGACAGGCGGCACGCTAACAATCTTCGACTAAACTCGTATTCCTGTTCACACTCGATGAGTCGTCTTTCTTACTCAATACCGCCGTTCGCGTTCTTATTAACAAACGAAGCCAACTGCTTCGAAGTAAACATTCTTTAAGAACAATCTTTGACCAAAATATGCTGTTCTCGTTCACACTCGATGCGTTGTCTTTCTTACTCAACACCACCGTCAACAAACGAAGCCAACTGCTTCGAATTAAACATTTTGCTAAACGGTCAGAAATTGCAGTCAGATACATTAAGTTTTTTTCTGTTGAGAATCGATTCTGTGACCGCGATCACCAGTTGATCGCGATCATTTTGCGATGTGATCGCGAGCATATTGCGAGCACGATGCGAGCAGATCGCGAGCAAGGTGCGAGCAGATCGCGAGCAGGGTGCGAGCAGATCGCGAGCAGGGTGCGAGCAGATCGCGAGCAGGGTGCGAGCAGATCGCGAGCAGGGTGCGAGCAGATCGCGAGCAGATCACACTAAGTGATCGCGATCTGCTCGCGAGCAAATCGCGATAAATGTACATATGTTTCTTGGCGGTACTGTAGGTCAATTTGACCCGGTCAAAACAAACTACATGTAGTTTAATTTGACTCAAACAAATTAGTGAGCACACAATCATTGTTGACGGTTAGGGTTTTTTTTTATGTAGGGGTAGGATTTGGATTAGTTCACATAATTATTGATTGTTTGAAGCAAACTAAAGCAAAAAAAAATTTGGAGTTTCATGACAGATTCCATGTGGGTTACTACTTCATGTAAGTGTTGACTTGTTGACCCGAGAGGATCTGGGTTCTGGTTTAAGTTACTTGTATTAATAAATGTTGCTTCCAAATCAACAAGTGCTGGCAGAGCTGCTGAGTTCAAATCCCTCTGAGTTCAGTACATGATATTACATCAGAATGAAAGTTAAGTGTAAGTATATGGGAGGGGCGAGAGAGGAGAGAGAGGAGGGATGGAAAGAAGGAAGGGAGGGGAGGGTGAAATGTTTTTAGAATCATTGATAGCGAAACCTGGGTCAATTTGACCTAGGTTGAATTGACCTGGGTCAATTTGACCTAGGTTGGTTTGACCGGGTCAAATTGAACTAGTTGAATATGACCAATGGTCAAATTGAACTACATGTACATGTAGTTTGTTTTGACTCATGGTCAAATTGAACTGAATGGTCAATTTCAACTGCAACATACAAACTGTACATGATCAGATGTGCCTAAAAAGGTTACGTGCATGATAGAATATTTTTATCATTAGTATTTAATGGCCTTTATTATAATATTATGGCAGCTCGATTAGTAAGCAAGCAAACTGTACATGATCAGATGTGCCTAAAAAGGTTACGTGCATGATAGAATATTTTTATCATTAGTATTTAATGGCCTTTATAATGTACTTTATTATAATATTATGGCAGCTCGATTAGTAAGCAAGCAATATGAATTTGAATGCTGCAGTTTAACTCTTTCCAGATGGGGCCTTTAAATATTGGTCACATCCCATGACCGATGGCATAAATAATTCTTATTCGGTTGCGTTCCATGTGAATAATATAAAACTCGCTGTGTGGCTTGATTACATAATTAGCCAATCACTGGCTGAATTTCAGCGAATTGTATATTTTTACCTGCTCTATACACAACATTAAACATATTTTACAAATATCAGTCATAGATTGAGGCAATTTTTTTTGTAACGTCAGTGAGAACGATCTATAGCTATACAGTCACTGAGTTTTTGGTTGAGCTTGGTTGATGAAAGTAGTACCAGTACATGTTTATTAAATAATCCATAGAAGACATGTTATTATGTCTAGTCAATTGGTCAACATGTTTCCCAAGACAGATGGCTCATCTTCTCTATGAATTGAAAAATCAACTCAGTTTTTATATTTTTTATTAAATCTTTGTCTTCCCTTACTGGTAGTTATTTTGTGTAATAAAAAATAAATTTGGAAAGTGCAAACAAAAATTGTTCATGTCGAAGTGACAGGTGTACATGTATAATAATTATTGCCAAATCATGTGACAATGTTTATGCTGTTAAAGATATGCAAATCACATGCATGACATGAGTTGATTTTTAATTACACAAAATGCCTAAGGGAAGACTAAACTTTAATAAAATACAATAAAAACTGGGTCGATATTTTTTTGCAGGATTCAAAGGCACAATACAAATTAGCTCAGTGTTTGATCCAGTAGCCCACTGTTGACATACACTTCACTTGCAATGCACAAAGGCTCCGGTGTAAATTAATACTCAGCTGGTAAAATGTGTGTATCTCATACATGTATTCTATCTTTAGTTTATATAACAACAAACGGTGCGACGTAAGTGCTGTCCGATAGCCCGGTGCTTTGCTTGTTGTGCTAGCTGTGTTTCCTGTTCACAGGTTGCACTTCTGAGGCTACTAAACCCAGGCAGGGCAAGCTACTTTTTTGATTTTCGTCATGCCCTAAACAAAGTTAATATTAACTTACGCATGATGACGTACATGAACATTGTACATTTGTACTAGGAGTCAGTCAGTGTTCTACATGTACATCAAATGGTCATTGTACTTCAAAGTATTGTTCAGGTTTTGTACATACATTGATTTGTAAAGCCATGCTGGTGTCAGCCAAAATACCCCATTGATTTGTAAACACATCCAGACTGAACTGTCTAGTAATAAAATACATTTATTTTGTTTGTTTATTTATTTTGTTTGTTTGTTTACAAGTTTATTACTATTGCAAGAAGCTGCCAGTTTGGTCTTATAGGTTTGATTACTTTAAATTTTAAGAACATGCCTTGTACGTGTAATACAATGTATTTATTTCTATTAATTAACCCACTTTAAGTTCATGCACAATGTTCATGTCTTTTGTTTCAACTGGCGGGCCACCCATTGTTTAACATCTACATGTGCCTGCCCTGCAAATGTACAACTGCGCATGCTTGAAACTGGGTCATTAAAATATTATATCAGTTATAATTTATATTGTATTGAAACTTGTATGATCAAAATAAATAAAGATGTGCTTTGGGTATTATTTGTTACACAGAAACTACCAGAAGGAGCTCAGCTGAACTATGAGCAGAACATGCATGATGCTATTGGGATTATGTGCAAACTACAAACAGGCCTCGACGTTAATGTCAAGTTTACAGGGTAGGAGTGAGTGATTTACTACATACTACTAACAATGTATTTACAAAATGAGTGGCTGTGTTAATATGCACCTTATTCTATATACTCTTATAGTTTCTTGTTTGCCACAAATGTACAAATAATTTACAATTTATTCTAAGTAAATAGGACAAATGAAAAGATATACCAGTTACAAGTTCATTACTTTACAATTACTCTGGGCGAGGAAGCCTAAAAGAAACTTATCTATTATGAAAGTGCTTATGGTTTTTTAGGCTTCTTCCTTATACAAGGTGATTTGTGAAGATTAATAGACAAAGATTAATAAATGGGCGAGTTTAATTTTCAGCTTGATGATCAATAAAGAATGTTTTGAGCAATCTTTTAAAAGAAAATAGGCTGGGCGAGATAATCAATTCATAGGGAAGGGAATTCCATACTTTGAGTCCTTGATAAAGAATAAATTATTGTAAACTGCTTAATATTGGTTCTACAACATTTTGGTGTGTTCTATAGTTAGTGGCATGTCTTGTGTTATAATTATGAATTTGTTGGTTTGTAGAGAACATATGCATGCCCAAGTCTGGTTGCAATCATGGTATCAGAGCCAAGCCAGCAATGTCCCAAAGGTTGCAAAATAGGCAATATTCGTATTCTCACGGACGAGCTGGAACGAGCACTAATTGGAGGCTCATGCGGGGGAATCTTTTCTAATGCTAAATAGTTTTTAGCGAATTCCCCTGCACGAACCTCCATTGAGTGTTCGTTCCAGCTCGTCCGTGAGAATACGAATATTGCCTATTGGAGTCAGTCAGAAATGACATACAGTACATAATGTACCGTAGTTTGGCATGCCGTACCGCGCTGTTGTGTTCTTTTCTATCATAAGGAAACAAATGTTATTTTGCGCCATCAACTGTAGATTGTTCTCTTCCTGTGACAAGCTGGGACAGCTGGCCTTACTTTGATGCCTTTGTGAATAAGGTCACTTGGTACACTAGATTTAGATATAGATCTTATGCAGAGGCCTTTAAATACTTTATATTCATGTTGGCTGAAAAAATTATACAATGTATCTTGTACCATCACATACAACTGTAGCATTTATAACCTCGGTCTGAAAGTGAGATACCGGTATGTTTTCCTCTAAACAGTAAAATTTGAATGCAATGTTCATGTACAAAGTCGTATATATTTATTTTCAAACTTCTATTTGATCATCATCAAAATTCAGCATTTTACTATAATTTTTAATGATCAACTTCCTCTTTTCTTATTCAATCTTCTGTCTATACAGTACTTACAAATACATGTATTGTAAGTTGAGATACATGTACATGTAGTTTTAAATTGTTTACTTCCTTTGGTTTTCAAGTATACTTTACCATTTTAACCTGAGAGCCAGTGGAAATCTGCCGTTTGCCTGCTTTTACTGACGGTCCTTAATGTAGAATGTATACCATAAATACCCGGATGTACATTGTAGGACACACTTTTTTTGACAGAAACAAGGGTCAAAGTTGGTGGTGCTGCTTAATTACATTGTATGTGCAGGTACATGTACAAGCATACATATTGTATTTTATCACAAACACTGATCGTCCCAGGCCCCTCCGTCAAAATCCAAGATGGCAGGTCCTAACCTCGGAATTGTGCATGTGTAGTTTCACTAAAACAAAATCCACTCTTACTAGGTGTAAATCATTATTGATAACATTCTCTTAACTTGATAACAAGGTATGTCTTTCTTTATAAATTGCTAGGGTGGCTGACTTTGAGTTCACACCAGAGTGTGTAGTGTTTGACCTTCTAGACATCAGACTTCTACATGGATGGCTGATAGATCCACAGAACCAAGAGGGCATAACAGCCATCAGCAGCTCCAGCTATAATCAACTGGTAGAGAAGATTATTGCCAGTAAGCAGGAAGGTGCTGACTGCAAGCTGTTGACAGAAGGTGTGAAGAGCTTAATATTTAATAAATGTTTCCCATTAGCTAGGTTTTTATTGCACAAGGTTAGAAGCATGCACTAGCTTTGAAAAGGGGGGTATCTCTTAAAGACCCTCACTTGACCTTTACGCTTTGCATGACTTGAGCATTGTATGATATTAAATTTATGCTGAGCATGATTATACATGTAACATACGTTATGTTTAGGTTTCTATTGAAAAAAAACGGAATTCAATTATTAGTTCTAGTAAGAGTACATTGTACATGTAGACAGTTATGTCATCCAAGCTAATTATAATTAAGGTTTGTTTATAAACTTTACAGATTTGCAAAATAAATTATTTGTGTAATCACCAGGTTTGATTGCTGAGGCATTTTTGGAACAAAGTGCAACCCAACTAACTTATCATGGCCTGTATGAACTGAACACCAGGATGGATGAAGAAGAACTGTGTGTCTTCTTCAGGAACAACCATTTTAACACCCTCTACAAACACAAGGTACATTATAGATTATACAGTACTACATGTAACTTCCTGAACTGGGCTGAACTGGGGAATACAAACGTATGGCTAAAGTAAACAAGTTGCACCGTAAAATGACTGTGGTCGGTTAAAGTGCATGGTCGGTAAGTGGTCGGCCAACCACTTAATCCAACAACGTATTTACGGTGCAACTTGTTCACTTTAGCCCAAATGTACATGACTGTACATGTACAGTGTATTGGTCCAGAATGATGAGAGTAGGACCAAAGGGTAGATATTTCACAGTTACAATAAGCCTTGATTTCCCAGTTACTCATTGTCAAACTCATCGCTGTCTATCAGTACTGTGCTTGTTACTTTGTAAATATTGCGCTTACTTTATGGTCATAATTCAATGTAATATGTGTGAGATTTCAAAAAGATGTTGGAAAGGTCTCAACATGTCAATTTACATGCACACTCAGACTCTTGCCTTTTGATTTGTGAAATCTCTTTTTGATCCAAGCAAACCTTGACAAGTGACCTGCAGTATGGCAATAACAACAACAACAAATCCCATATATTATGAGAACTGACCCAGTACCGCATGAGCACATCACAGGGCCCCCAATGTACTCGCTGGATATTTAACCATGTATAAATTACAATTACCATACAATGTAAATACCCACGTATAGGGTGCACCCCCAAACTTACGCTCATACATGTACCTGAAGCAAATTGAAATCGTTGTCATTCTATTAAGTCACGTCAACTGCTATCGCAACTTCGAATATGGTTACAACTTTCTTTGTCATTTCTTCAGTATATTTTAACATTTCTGTCTTTAAGTCACTCCAGAATTATTCTTCTCTTATTCCCCCATTAATAAATGTATTTACTCATAAGATTTTGAAGGAACCTCATTCCTTTAAGAGCAAGTGAAGAGAAAGTGAGGATTTCTGGTGAAATGAGTGCAAGGTCTGCCATCTTGGATTTTGAAGGACCTGGTGCCTGGGCGAGTTACAGTATATAATTTGTGCTTGCATGTACTCGTGCATACATGTATGCAGCACCCCCAACTTTAACCCTTGTTTTTTTGTCCAAAAAAGGTGTGTTCTGTATATGGGTATTTATGGTAGTCTTGATTAGAACCCAATAATATGAGCACCATAAGTCAGTAGTTTTAATTAATATTTAGTGTCACAGACCAACAGTCCATGCTGTAAAATCTGCTCCAAGTACATGTACATGTAACAGCCAGTCAGAAGACCTCAAGAGTTTGTTAAATTTAATAAACAGGATTTATTAGAATTATACATACATGATTTTTTGTGGCTAATTTGGTCTCAGCCATATGAATATGTAGTGTACAACATATTAAGGTTACCGATAACCTTCACGGGCTTAATTTTCAAACATCTTGTTAACTTTTTTCTTATATGGATCGATACATTTCATTGAGAACTTTTTTTTCTGAAATAAACATTCTAAAAAAAAACATTTGCCAAAATATTCAGCAATTTGCTTTATTACAATTAATAAATGCAGTCGTACTTTTGAGTAAAGGTACCCTTAGTTTTGTTCGAACTTTATCGAAATTGGCTGAAACCTAGGACAATAACTGATGATGAAAACTGTGTCTCAGAATGTTCAATTTCTAAATAGTTTCTGAGTTTTGGCCGATGTAGCAAAAACACAGTGGTAATTTGCATAACAAAACTTTGAAATTTTATAACTTTTGAAAGAAATAATGTATCCAAATTATGTCACATGGTTTTGTTCTCCAATAGGTGCTGATTGACACAATGCAGCTCACCGGCTTATTGAGAGTAACGCGAGGGAGTTTAACTCTGACCACCAAAGACATGGCCGAATTTCACGTTTTTTGCTTCCCTACTCTCAAGGTTTGACAAAATCGAGAAAATAAAAGTCTTCAATATCTACATGTATGCTTTAAATTGATACTGGTTTTATAGAGTTTAAATTTAAAGTGGGCGCTAGATTAATTTTCTCCTGAATGGTACCTGTGAAGGTGATCGGTAACCTTAAGCACCTTACGTATGCAAAAAAAATAACTGCTCACTGCTATTGTCATTGGAAATAAGAGGACATTGTATGCAGTTGTGTGATAACATGCACTAGAATCATCCCCTCCCCCCACAATTTCCCTCTTTCTCAAGGCTCTGCTGTTAAACTATTTCCTGCTTGTTGTTCTGAAAACACCTTGCGAGTCCACAACAATGTTGACCAAGCAATGACACAAAATGTTGTAAATAATATATGTACCATGGAAATTAACCATCACAATTTCCCGTTCTTCTCTGTTGACCAGAAAGAGCTGTTTCTTCTTGCCACTGACCAAGGATACCTGACAGAGGAGAAGGTAGTCTGGGAGACCCTCTCCAACGTGGAGGGGGATGGGTGTTTTGTAGATGCTAACTTCAGGACAGTTTCACAAATGCAACAACCCCCTGTTGAAGTAGCCAAACCTCCCCCAGTACCACCCACACAAGGAATCTCCCAAGAAGATCAAGAGTATGTATTTTCAACAAACTATCTAAGATAGTGATTATTACTTTACATGTACAATGTACATTGTACGTCATGACGAGAGAGGTTTTTGATCCTCTGGTTCATTAACTTAATTTGTAGTTCCGTAAATGTACCTTACAGTGTCAATTAAAACAATTCAGACCAATCAGAATGCAGAAATGTTCCCATAAAGAACTCAGCCTGACATCAGGAGATGACAACACAAACTTGAATGACTGTGGAACTAACATACTTGTCATTGAGAGAAACTATATTTACTATTTAACAATAATTACACTGCAAACTCAAGGTTTCTATCAGCTGATAGTTGGAGAGGGGCTTGAAAGCTAATTTTCTCTTTGTAGCAACACAGAGAAATAAAAGACATTAAGCAGAACTTATTTCTTTTGAATACATCTTTGTGTAGGTGTTGGGTTCCCCTGTAATACGTACATGTACATGTAATTAACAGAATGAACAAACAAACAAATCAAGATTGGTCTTTAAAAAACATGGTAATATTAATAATTATAATAACCTTTATTTTAACATGATAATGTTTAAAGCTAACAGTTTGTGGGTTCATCGACCATGATGCTTTATAAACATATGCAGTATTACGTTATTCACACCTACAATTTACATTATTTATTTTTAGTTCATACATTGCATGCTTTTTGTTCTGGTTACCATAGCTACCTGGTTGCACTCACCCTTCAAGAAGAGCAAGCAAAGGCTGAAGCTAGAGAAAGGGAGGGGCAGGTACCCCAAGGGCCCCCATCCAATCAGCCCCAACTCTCTTTTGCCCCTCCATCAGGAGGCCCTAATATGTCACCCCAGGAGTGGAATGAGTAAGTGATTGTTTTAAAACTTCAACTGGGGCAATTTTTGAGTAGCCCTTTGGTCTTTGGAATAGGCCTTCAGTATTTAATTTAATCAGCATGGCAGTCTCTTGTGAGAACATGTGCTGGCCAGTTTTCTTAATCTTACTTGTAAATATCTTTACAACTTAAGGTCAAATTAACTTTCCATTCCATGTTACAATTGAAGGACTGTGTGCAAAAAGAGCTTAAGTGATTCTTGATCACATTCTAAATTCTCCTTTAGAAAACAGAAATTGTAGGAGAATTTAGAATGTGATCAAGAGTCACTTATGCCCTTTTTGCACACAGCTAGCCCTTCAATTTAAAATCAGTTCGTACAAGGCAAAATCATGGTTTGGTGCAGTGGTATTTAAGCACCAGTGTTCAGTGCCATATATGTGAGTTGAGTCTCACCAGGCTTGCTTCGAGGATTTTTCTCCAGGTTGTCCAGTTTTCCTCTACAAATTTGCATTTTATGCTGCCATCAATCATAACTACAACAACCACCAAATATTTACGAGCAATGTCCGTGTGAAGCTTGCCGATCCTGTAAGATTTCCATGGCCATTGCTCGTACATATTCAGTATCCGTCATAGTTATGATTGAGTCGGCAGCAGAAAACACAAAATGTTGGTCGACTTGTGAGTTCTCAGTCCAAGTGATATTGAAAAGTGCTGTAACATTGTCTCAATGTTACTTATACTGACTGTAATTCAAGGGTACAATAAAGTTGTTGTTGTTGTACATACTCAAAAGTTAAATATGTTTGTATATATGAAAACATTGAGTCGATGATAATAATAATAATGATAATAATAATAAATTAGCACTTAATTTAAAAAGGGTACACAATTTAGTACAGTGAAACACCATACCCTCCCTTGTAACCCTACAGATTTAGGGGAAAAAACATATTATATAAATTGAAGGGCTGTGTGCAACAAGGGCGTAAGTAACTCTTGATCACATTCTAAATTCTCCCTTGGAAAACAAAGAATTTGAAGGAGAATTTAGAATGTGATCAGGAGTCACTTACACCCTTGTTGCACACAGCCCTTCAATTATATACTACGTGTACTTATACTGTAGGACTTTATAATATAACCCAGATAGTACGAGCACTCCGATTGGCTTATAGACTCGAAAAAATAAAGGTCTATTGTTCCGGTAAACACATAGAAATCGGCATGCCTGCTTGCGTTGTGATGTAGTTATATCATAAAAGCAATAGACCACACATTTCAATGTGTTTACTGTCTGGCGAAATATAGCACTTGGGATGTTGCGAGAACACTTGAAATGGTTGAAAATCATGCGCCTTTGGCTTGTGATTTTCAAGCATTTCTTGTGTTCTCGACTTCTCCCAACATCCAGTGTGCTTTATTTCGCCAGTAAACACTTTGAAATGTGTTGTCTACTGCTTGAATAAAACATTTCTTATTCCTAGAGGTGAATTGTTTATATATAATGATATGTATATATTATTTGCTTTATATGTTCTTCTAAAGTATTTCTAACATTTCTTTTTATGCAAGATATATTGTTAAATATTCATGTATATGATATCAAAATTATATGACTATAATTATTATTTCTACATCATAATAATATAATTTTTGACCCCTAGTCTACAGCTGGCAATGCAGTTACAAGAGGAAGAAAGAAGACAGCAGCAACAACAACAGCAGCAATCACTGCAGCAGTCGAGACCTCTTGCGGGTCCAGTGAGGAGAGCTCCTCACCACTCTGTTGCAGGACGACCTACTCGTCAACATGTTCAACCACAAACAGCCCAACAGAGCCAAAATTCAAATGTGAGTACACACATCAATACAGTGCTTCAAATGGACCATTTGCAGGAATGCAATTACGTGGTTGTACTGGATGGCAAAAAACTGGATTCATGTACACAAAGTCATGTATTTAAAGATCGGTATAGGAATGCACTTATCAATTGAAATCCTGACTCTAATTTCTCTAATTTCAAGCTCTACTATATAGAAGACACGTGTTTTGGATTTTGTCTGAATTACATTCTTGTGATCATGAATAAGGGAAATATTGCACGCAATTGTGCCTTAATCCATATTTAGAGGAGCACCAGGCTATTACAATTATTCCGAGATCGAATTTGAATTTGAATTATTTTTTTGGTGGAGGGAGCAAACTGAAAAAAAATTGTGCGTCTGGGAATTAAACCCAGGCCACTTCTGGGAATTAAACCCAAAAGTGAGAGGCAAGTACATGTGTACTTTAAGTAATGGTTCGCGTAAGAACAGGAGCACTCAACGGCCAGGAATGCACAAAGATGTTAATTTTTCTATTCTTGAAACTTGATATCTCATTGGTTAAACAGAAATAAACCTCCTAAAAATAGGGGAAAACTCTGATTTCATATTTCTTTAAGAAAATGATTGAAGCAGACAATATGTAACTATGTAAAAAGGGAGAAAGAAATTATATGTAGGGAACACTGAAATATTTCATAATATATCCGCATTTGTTTTATTGTCTTTCTATTGGCTGAATTTGTTTTGGAATCAAAAACATATACACAACGAGCGATTTCATGCATTTTTATTTGAGAACATTAATACCGCTAGTCAAGGGATATCTTTAGAAAGAATTGAACCATTTTCTATGTGGGATTAGTGAAATCACATTCATTGCCGCGGAACAATAGATCTTGCTCCAGTTATACGCTTGACTGATGTTGCTTTCCTTAAAATTGTGTGATTTTACCAGAAGTTGAAAAATTAGATGCTCAGAAAACCAGTTATGCTGAAATTATAACATAATGACATGTTTGTTCATCGCTAGTTTCCTGTTTAGATTATTAGCAGAAAGTAGTTGGAACTTGTTACTCGGGCTGCCTGTGGCAGTACCGAGTCTTAAATGCAAGCCCCTATTTTTTTAATTTATTTTTTAATTTATTTTAAGTTGGGTGTCGCAAAATTTCTGCGCATGCGTTAAAGGTCAAGTTCACCACCAATCAGATCGCACTGTGCTGGTCACGTAACACTCACCAGGTTAATTTATTTACATAATTTAATACAGTAAATCAAAATGGTCGACCCGCAAGGGCGAAAGCCTTCCAACAGGCTCAGAATATTTCAACTGGCGCTCTTGTTGACCATAAAAATACATGAACAACCAGGAGCCGTAATACATTCGATCAGCGCTGTTTGGACAGATCCAATGTACATTTAGAAACGTAAGCGAAATACAATATCCAAACACGTTTGGATATCAACGGGTATCGAATTATAATCAAAGGTTAGATCTCGTCAGGCGCGCTCAGATAAGAAAGTTCAAAGCTCTCAGACTCGGCGAGACAAGGAGATATCACTTTCAATGAGTCATTGTCAGAAATCTATTCCATCGTGGGCAATTATGCAATACAACCTAACTTGTACAGCTAAGGCATGTTTTACGACAGAATAACCAGAGTCTTTCTACTGGATTGAGAGCTCGAGACATTATACATGTCGGCTAATATGGGGAAAACTGAAACAAAAAATGAACTTTGACGGCAGAAACCCTCAATTGAGCCAAGCGGAATATTTACATGATCCGCTAAGATTGTTACAAATCTTAGTTAAGCAGATGTTTTCAGTGTATGCCAACTGAAATGCGGCAACTACACGAACAAGAAGCATGAACTGCCAGCAACGAGAGAGGAAAAAGTATTTGAAATGCACAGCGCTAGCTGAAATAGGGCATATATATAATATCTGAGACGTTAAATTACGTTACTGTGAAGAGGATCAAAATTCAAGTTTTGTAGCTTGAGACTGTCTTCTGCCGTGACTCGTGAGAGAAATTGGAAAAGATCTAGCTGTTTCATTTAGACACTGGCAAATTTATTGAAAGCTACGGGCTTACTTTATGAGATTATTATTCATTGTGGAATGAAAGGAAACAGGTTAGCTGAAAGTTAAGTTCGAGGTAGGCTTCGACTTTCATTCCGATTCAGTGCATATGTGCACGAAGGTGGGATGCTGTCAACAACACTACCAAAAGATCCAAAACGAAACGAAAGTTCACTTACGTAAATACTGTAAGTAAACTCTTTTTGATTTGAATAAATTTCCTCTCAGTTTGTCTGTTAATGTACTTTTTCTTCTAATTATCGCTTTATTTAACATCTGTGATTTAGAGTTTGCGTACCTCAGAATAAATTATTTGAAAGGTCAACTGAACTCTTGTGTCGATAAGCGCAAATGTTTTTTTGTGAAACAGTTTGTGAATTTGAGAAGCGGCTTAATAGAAGAGCTTTCTCATTAGGAATTACAATTTTTTTTCTTGCTATGAAATTTATGTTTCATTTCACATTTATTCATACAGTTTTAGCCGGACATTTCCCCGAGTTTTTTATCTATTTTCAATCAAATTCAAAGTCTGAATATGTCATTGTATTGCATTTATACACTTGAATTGCCAGTATTCTGTTGTTCGAATCCTGCGTTATCATAGTCATGTCATAAAAGCGATTAATAGACCAGTCTGTTTTTATGACGTTCTCACTGGCGAATTAAAGCACAACTTGTTACTAAGAGGATTTCAAATGAAAGTGTATTTCATCTTCAATCTCATGTGGCCCGAGTGAAAGCCCAGATGGGCTCTTGTTGTTGTTGTAGATGATGATGATGATATTGTTGTTATTGTTGTTGTAGATGCTTTAGATGATGATGATGATGTTGCTGTTGTTGTAGATGATATTATAGTTGATGTTATAGTTGATGTTATAGTTGTTGTTATAGTTGTTGTTGTAGATGATGTTATTGTTGTTGTTATTGCCATTTAATTTGTTCCTTTCTTTTCACAGGACAAGTGCACCATCCTATAGTGAAGGTGTATGCTAGGAGAGGAGAACACATTCCTGGGATTGGGGGGAGGGGGTTAGGCGCCATTTGTGCGGGGGATAGGTATATGCGACCAATCCAGAAGCTGTCAGTTTATGAGAAATAAGTAGCTCCAATATCCGGATTTCCAAGTTATTGTGAAAATGAAACCGGATTTTCACACGGATTGATTATTCTGAGTTCGTCTATCACACGGAATTCCACATATTTTTACAAAAAGCGAACTCTGAAATCTAAATTAGGTTAGACCCTGTACCGCCCCACATATAGAATACGTCATAAACAACAGTGCCCTCCCCTCACGGGGTGATTGTGTTTCTGGTGGGGTGGCGAATGGTAAATGTGAGTGTCTGGAGCGAGGGGGTATGGGATTTATTCACCGAGGGTTCCGCCCGAGGGCGCAGCCAAGAGATCGAGGCATCGAGTTCCTGTCAGGACACATGCTGTTAAAACTTTACTTCGCCATACGTATAGAGTAAGTAGAACTTACTACTAGGAAAGTGTGAGGGGAATATATCGAGCGCCGCGGGAATATGTTGCGAGATTCCCTCTACCTTTGGGGTTTTGAGATATATTCCCCTGAAGATGAACAAAGATAACCGAGCCATATGAAAAATAAGAGACTTTCCGAGACACCAAGGCGTGCGCTTTACAACCGACTTCACTGTTACGGGCATAGCGCAATCATTTGACATGCCTTATGACCAAGCGCACTGGTTTATCATGAGTTTGAGGTACTGAATCAAATAATTTAGTGCTCAACAGACTTCCAAAACATGCGTTGGCGAGGATTTGCGCGGATTCATAGTGTCGATTGAGCACTGAAATCGGCTGTAAAACACGAGCCGACACCAAGACCCAAGGAAAAGGTTTGCATTGGAAAACGAGACAAGAAATGTGAGATTCCGAGATTTTTCCGATTTTTTTCTTCAATTACCATTCGCCACCCTTTACATGGATGTGAAACAGAAATGTAACATTTATCTTAGGTATAATTTAAAATAATCATGTCATGTGTATATGACAATCATGGTAAAACAGATGAGGATTAGCAGCCTTGCTGAACTTCTCATTTAGAAATCGCACAATAAATTAACCATATTTGCACAAATTGCTTCCAATAAATATAGACTGGTTGCACTTAAGAAACGTTTTTATTTACCCATGAAATAAAATATATTAGTAGAACACTAGAGATCTAACACGAATCCTGCAATCTCATTGGCTAAGCTACTCACTATATATTCTGTGATAGATAGTGAGTAACGAAAAAGGCGAACTTAATTCTCGGGCTTATGTTTGTTTTACGAACATCCCATTTCCGTGGGCAACTATCAGCCGATAGTTCCTCGACAGACTCACACTATTTGTATAATAGTACCTACTGAGAGCGGAAGACAATTTTGTGATGAACAATAACGACAAATATAGTGTGTGTCTGTCTCGGAACTATCGGCTGATAATTTCCGCAGGCAATTATCAGGCGTTATAGTTCACCACAAAATTAGCGGTCACGTGACGTGATAGTTGTCATCCGTGGATGCAAACTATCAGGCGTTATAGTTCACCACAAAATTTTCGCGCGCGCTCATTGGCTAAAACCGATCACGTGACGTGATAGTTGTCGTCCGCGGAGGCAAACTATCAGGCGATAGTGCCCGCTGAGAGCTGAAGACAATTTTGTGATGAACAATAACGACAAATAGACTGTGTTTGTCTCGGAACTATCGGCTGATAGTTTCCCTTGGAAATTTGATGTTCTTAAAACTAGCATATAAGCCCTCGAACTTCGTTCTCGGGCTTATATTTGTTTTAAGAACATCAAATTTCCGCGGGCAACTATCAGCCGACAGTTCCTCGACGGACACAGTCTATTTGTATAATAGTGCCCGCTGAGCACGAAAGGCAATTTTGTGTTGAACAATAACGCAAATAGACTGTCTGTCTCGGACCTATCGGCTGATAGTTTCCTTTGGAAATTTGATGTTCTTAAAACAAGAACATCAAATTTCCGTGGGCAACTATCAGCCGATAGTTCCTCGACGGACACAGTCTATTTGTATAATAGTGCCCGCTGAGAGCGGAAGACAATTTTGTGATGAACAATAACGACAAATAGACTGTGTTTGTCTCGGACCTGTCGGCTGATAGTTTCCTTTGGAAATTTGATGTTCTTAATAACAAGAACATCAAATTTCCGTGGGCAACTATCAGCCGATAGTTCCTCGACGGACACAGTCTATTTGTATAATAGTGCCCGCTGAGAGCGGAAGACAATTTTGTGATGAACAATAACGCAAATAGACTGTCTGTCTCGGACCTATCGGCTGATAGTTTCCCTTGGAAATTTGATGTTCTTAAAACTAGCATATAAGCCCTCGAACTTCGTATATTTGTTTTAAGAACATCAAATTTCCGCCGGAAACTATCAGCCGATAGTTCCTCGACGGTCACAGTCTATTTGTATAATATTTCCTCGACAGACACTCTAATGGTATAATAGAAACTTTTAGTATATACCACACATGTCAATAGTGCTTTTCACGCGCTCAGATTGGCTACTCCGGAGGTAAATCATCATTTAATTGCTGTTCACCTCCGAGAGAAACAGCGATCACCTCGCGCGAGTTTTTGCCCATTTGACAGAAAATAAAATGACTATTTGGTGCTGGCTATTCACTTGTGTGGTATATACTAAAAGAATTTTGCGAACCTCGTGTGCTATTATACAACACCTGCCCTTTGGGCGAATCTTGAAATAAATTATACACCTCAGTGTCGGTGAAAAGTCGTGGATATTTACCTCGCCGCACTATTCATCTCTACTTCGGTGAATAATTGTTCAATATTTAGCATAACCAAGCTACCACCTATCGACAAACACGCAATCTGACTATGCATGCATGGTCTATCACAGCAATTTCGAACGAGCGCGCGCACAAAAATCAATAGAAAATTGCAAAAAAAAATTATCATGCTTTTCTATGTATGAATCGACACCTAAGTTGGAAAGAAATTTAGTTATACTTAGCCTGCTTGCAGGTTCGGGTTGATTCGGGGCTCCTGTGGAACCCCAAATCAACCAGAGCCTGCATGCAAGCAGGCTAAGTTATGCTAAAACAGTTAGACGACTCGCTCTTAGTTTCTATCGACTTTGATAGTTAACTCGTATCCTGGATGCCAGAGGTTCTACTGCCCTCCAGAGCCCTCTCTTAGCCAGTGTTTAGGCGCGAAGGAGTAGAACCTGTGCATGGCATCCAGGGACTCGGGGCTTCGCACAAAAAGAACAATGGAACTACTTAGTTTCTAATATTTTGTATTTCACAGCACAGCTTAAGTGGAATTACTCTACCCATAACACAAAAATAACTATTAAGCACAAGAGAACAAAGGAAAAAATAGAAATGAAATAAAAATGTCAAAGAAGTAATTAACTGTGCAACAGGTTGAGTACAACCAGCTTTTTAAAGACCTTCAGAGGAGATTTCGTATGAGTGGGACAAACTACGGTAATAGGCCCTTTGCAGCTAACAAATCACGTGGTTGTACTGGAGAGCAAAAAATATCTGACTTCATTTATTTAAAGGCCTTGTACGAGATCGGTATTGCTATTAGAAAAACCTGTTTGCAAATGCTATTTTCCACCCAATCAATTGACGATCTTTCTAAAACTGCGTTTTTAAAGATAGCTTGCTCTCCAGTATTCATAGAAACTCCTTTCCCATGGGGATCATGAGCTCAATTCATTCGTTAATGAAGTATTATATCGGCACGTGACTGTTAGCTGCAAAGGGCCTATTAATAAGTACGGCACAGTTACTGTACGGAATGCGTTTCCCGAGCAAACAGGACGGTGACTACCATAGAAGACATGGAAGATTTAAATACAAGGCATAATAGGAGATATTGTAGTTGAGTCTACGAATAGCAGTTTCAGCGGTATTGACCCGAACGCCATCATTCTTACACGACATCAACACTCTCCTAAACAAGCACGACTAATTTAGATACACAGATGAATAGCGCTTCATTACATTGAAGTGAGGCGTTCGGGTCAATACCGCTGAAACTGCTATTCGTAGACTCGACTACAATATCTCGTATTGGCTGGCTGTTTCTTCTTGCCCCTATTACGTATTGTTTAATAAACTCGCAGGGTTCAAAACGATGAGGGCGCAGACTTGTAGGCACAGCCCTCGTGGTTTTAGACCTGATACAATACATGCTGCGAGTTTATTAAACGGCTTCCTAAACATTACTGATCTAAAAGATGATCATTTTTAGAATGTTTGATGGGATGCGAATAATTACTTGTTTCTAGCTGTCGTACGTCACTGGCATGCGCAGTTAGAATACGGAGCAAAACATTAGGTCCCATAATGGTAGGCCGGTCATGTAGGAATAACTGTTTGAGCTTGTCTGCAACCCCGAGTCGAGTCTTTCACCACATGGATTTTCATACCGATCGCATGAGTGAGGGTCTTCATAAAGCTTCATTGCGAAGCCCTTGGTTTTAAAAGGATTGACTGGGAGGGTCTCTATACGGACTTTAGTAAGAGTGAGGGGTCAATAAGGATTCATGATTGAAGATACTTATCCTCGAGCGTGTACCTTTTTATTTAGACTTGCCACGCACTAAAAACCTAGTCAGTCACAGCCGCCCCCTAAGAGAAAAATACCGAGGCATTCAGCCATGTACATGTACGATATAGCTGAATGCCGAGGTTCGAGGTATTTAACTGACTTATTACAAGATTGGCGAGGTTTTCTCATCAAAGCTATTCCTATGAGAAAGCAATTATTGATCTTTAGAAAAAGTAAACCATGCCCTTGGCAGGTTGTAAATTAGACAAAGCACTCAATCATAAAAGATCAGAAAAGGCTGTGTAACTCTTCGGAGACAATGAATCATTCAAACATTTTGTGACAACGAACATATTCATGAAAAGAATGTTCTAGAATATACAGTCGGCTTGCCTGTTTGTTGTCCCATTTCAGACCACGTGATAGTTCTACATAGAATTCATGATCAGTGCTTTGTTTTCCAATTATAGAAATTGGTACATTTCCTCTCGGGATACAGAAAAACAAAAAAAAGCATTACTCAAGGGAAAAGTCGGGTGGTCTGAAATGTGACAACAAACAGGCAAGCTGACTAGGACTATTCGGCGCTAACGTTACGTCACTAACATGCGCAGTTGGAGTATGGTGAAAAAAATCACGTCTCATATGATGAGACTCGGGGAGTAATCACGTGAATCCATTATGTGCGTTTTCTTATCAAAATAGTTTTTCCTGGCCGTCCACAGTTACTGACGATGAAAAGGAGTGTTCGTTGTCATCGAAAATATTTTTAAATCGAAAACGCTTTCGGCGGAGCACTCTCAGTAGTATAGCCGGAGTCAGATAAATACCACTTTTTCTTGTACAAGAAAACTCAAAAAGTTGAATGTTATGGACGCCTTGTTTTCTTGCACAAGGGGCGTCATAAAGCGAATTCAGAAATCCACTTCATGACGCCCCTTGTGCAAGAAAAAAGGCGTCCATACCATTACAACTTTTTAAGTTTTTCTTGCACAACAAAAAGTTGTATTTATCTGACTCCGGCTATACTACTAGGGGTAACTAAGGGTCATTCAAAGTGTCACTAGACATTCTTGTACATAAAAATCCAAACTTGAGTATCTGTTAGAGACATGATTATTATACTGTATATCGATATCTTTCACTATGGATAATATATCGTACCTCCCTCTAGAAATCTTGACTAAGATCGTAGAGCATGCAGGTCCTACGTCATTCTCAAGCATTGCAAGGACATCAAAACGCCTAAACGGTGCTGCATCTCTCGCGCGCTACAAAGACGTAGACCGAGAGTTCCGTATACAAGTACTATGTTTCGGTTTGGGTTCTACTCATAATGATGCCGATAGAGACAAATTGGCTAGGACTTTCGGCATTTCCGCAAGCCACGTCGACGACAGCCTTCCTCTCATCTACGCCAGCGATCATGGCAACCTTAATATTGTTAAGTGGCTCGTCAAGCACTTACGTTTCAATAAAATGGATAGATACACCAATCATACTCTATGCGCTGCCTTAAGGTACGGTCACCTTGGTATTGCTAAGTGGCTCATTAAGCACTTCCAGTTCACCAAAGAGGGCTATGCCGTCATGTTTGCTATGATAGAGGCCGGCGCGTATGGGCATCTTAATAGCATCAAGTGGCTCATTCAACGTTTTCAGATAACCATAGAGTGTGAATACATTCATCGTGCTCTACTATGCGCCTGTAGCAACGATCAGTTTCATACCGCTAAATGGCTCGTTAAGTGGATCATTAAGAACTCCCCTCTCACCATAGAGGAAGAAAATGCCCTACTAGATTACTATGTGAATGCCTATAATGCCAGATAGGAATCCGATTGAATCCAACTGCACCTAAGAATCTAAAACTTGAAGTATATGTTAAAGGAATGATTATTATACTGTATATTACCACTAAATGGTATTAGTATATATTCTTTATTCCACAATACTAGCTTACGTTGTTATCTTAGTACGCATTAACACCATACAGATCGAACATGTCGAAGAAGAACTCAAATGTAGACGCCACAATGATTGAGGTAGTAACTTGTGATTGGTTGATGAGAGGGAAGGACACGAAATGCCAAAAGAGGATTTCGAAGACAACGAAGTTCTGTTCCCAGCACAACTACCAAATCTCAAAAGGCTGTGCCCCACTCATACCATGCTCGAAGTGCGGTAAAGGATGTCGTACTGATTACGAGCTTTGCTCAGGATGCGACCGTCTCGCCATCAAGATGAAGTGTCCCGGTGTCTATATAAAACGCGCTAAGAAGTCCAGCAAGACGCTAGAGGATCCAAGAAAGGAGGAACCAAACGTGGTGGAACCGGAGGAGCCTGCTGAGGTAGCATTGTCCACGGAACCAGAGGAAGGTCTCGGAGAGTCTCTCACCCATGCGCTCAACAAGGTGTTGGCTGCCTTGAGGAGCGAGAAGGACGATTAGGAATAGCCACGAAAAAAAAAAAAAAAAAAAGGAATGAAGAAGGTCGTTGCGTGACCCTCTTCATTCCCTTTTTTTTCTTTTTTTTTTTTTTCTATTTAAACATATAAACATCTATAGTTGTATCATGGACGAGCTAGTCAGATTGTTTGGTCCTGGAATTTGTAGAAGCCTGAATATCAAACCACAAGTGGAACATATTAACACCAGTGAAACATGTCCTGATTGTCTCTGCCCTTTTGAAATACAAGGAACGGAATTCGTATGTCCCACCTGTGGTCTTGTTTCCGAGGTTGAACCATGTGAAGAAACTAAGATCGATATTATTACTACTCGACTGCGTATAGTAGGTCCGGACGGATCTCAGTATCAAAGTGATCTAGACCACGCAAAACCAAAGCAAAGTGATGACACGGAACTGCAACGACGAATGCTCCTACAAGAACTACGAGCATACAACGCTATTTACAAACAAAGTTGTGACCTGTCGTTCCCTACAAACACTTTAGGAATCGTAGCCGACGCATTTATCCAAGTAATGAAAGTTCATCCCAAGCGTAGCGATGCTAAGAGACATATTCTAGCTGCTCTACTCTACCATGCATGCATACAATGTGGATTCATCCGATCTAAAGGTGAGGTTGCTCGCTTCATGCAACTAAGCAACAAAGGCATCCATAGAGGAGAGGTCTTTATACGTTCTCTGTGTGACGACAATGAGATCGATGTAGACTTGGATGCCGAGTGCATAGTTCCTCACATTGCAACGACTTTCCTACAGCTCGATCCTCAAGGAGTACTTATAGACGCTCAACAAATAGTCCACGAGGTTGTTACTATGGCAATAGAAAACAATGTAGGCAGATCGGTAATTAAGACGAAAGTTGTTGGAGCAAGTTACGAGGTGCTACGTCGTTTAGGCTCGTCTATGTCTCTTAACGAAGTCATTGGGCGATGTGACGTATTTGGAAATTCAGTCAAGCGTTTTGTCAAGAAGTTGTCTTCTTACCATTCCCACTTCGAACCAATCTACACTAGGCATGGGCTAACTAGCAGTAGGACTTAGCGAAGTGGAAGTGAGAGCCATGTTCATTTCTTTCATAGGAAACGTTGATTCTTACATTCCAAGTTTTTCTCGCATTTCCTTTTGCACTTCTTGCTTGAGTTCGGCTCGAACCCGATCTGGACTTTTTTCACCTATGGAAGCCTTGCGACGAATTTCAGATCTCATGATCTCATACTTATTCGCTTCGTTCAGGATGAGACTGTATTCAGAGTCGGATACGTTTTCATCACGTAGTGCCTTCGATACTAGATCACGAATCGTATTGATTTTCGCCTTTGCCAACATAGTTGTCCTTTCATGCTTAGAAACCTTCATTCCTAACTTCTTAGCTCCAAGGGTCGTAGATGCTGAAATTAATCCACATAGTCCACCAATAACTCCAAGTGGTAGACCAATCACTATTCCAACCCCAGTCAACGCTGCGCCCAATCCAGATCCAGATAAGATCACAGATAGACCTCCAGTTGCCACTGCGATTCCATGAACTATTCCTTGAGAACGTGCATATTTCTTGCGCACACCTTCGTAGTGCCTTTCTTGAACTTCTATGTCCGAAAGCGTGTCTCGGATCGTTTGCAGTCTAAAGTTCTTTCCAGTGTCACTAACAATCTGCGGATAGATACTTGGTGCTGAGGGAAACGGTTGAATTGAATCGCCTTCCATTGTACGTTATACATATAACTTACTCAAGCTTCAACACGTATCGTATCGGTTGACCACGGAAGTCTACCACGTTACCTTTCTCATCACGAATCGTAAGGCTAAGACTATTTCGCATTGTCCCTATAGCTTGTAGGACTTGGGGATTCGTTATAGTATAGGTTATCCTTGAAAACCAAAGACCTCGGACCTCTATGCTAGCCAAGACTTTCGATCGTTTTCCCTCTAGAAGTGAGAAACCGGAATCCACCACGTCGCAACGGACATACACTGTGTGGATATCTTTGATCTTAATGCGGTAAGTACCAACTTTTAGCAGGAACTCGTTATTCTCTTCTTCTCCACCTTCGACACCTAATAGTGTGTAGAGACTTTTATTGAAATTGATTGGTTTTTTAACTATTATAGCTTTGTCCTCTCTAAGGAAGGTATCGCTCTTAAATTCCACGATACCAGCACTACTTGCAGGCTTTAAGGCCTTCTTGGCTTTCCTAAAGTTGTAAGACCCTGCAGCAACGTCGTGTGGGAACACAATACTACCGCCATTCCACCAGAAAGAGCCCACCTCTGTTAGGTTCCACCAAGTGTTCTCGAAAGTGACCTCGACTAGTGAAATGTTCCGTATAAGAATAGGGTCGTCGAAGTAGACCGTATGGTCGGATGATGTGGTGATGACATTAAGGATCGTCATTATATGTTGAAGGTATAACTATATATACGTATAGCTTCAACATATAAGATGCCTCTCGTTGTACCAGACAAAGACGATTGGTACGATGGTCTATCTGCCAAGGACAAGGTAGAGATTGCCAAGGGTGGACCAAGGCTTTCGAAATCTGAGCAGACAGCACTCCTTGCCGATGAAAATGAAAAGGTCACAACGTTGAATGCAAATCTATTAGCGAAGTTCAAGAAGAAATATCCACAGGCAGATCTTCACAAGTTCTATGCCTCTACGGAAGTGAACGATCCAGGCAAATATTCGACGAGTATTTGGTTTCGAGATGGAGATTCTAGCTATATCGTTTACGGCGATGATGTCTCAAAGTTATCTGCAGTCACTCAAAGCCGCATCGACAATGCATTGCAGGGAATGGTTGGTGGTTTCCCATCTACGTTGATACTAGACATGAGTGTGAAATATCCCATTACAGCAGTTCCTTCTACTGAACCGGCACAAGATATTGATCTCACTAATCTATTGATATATGTCACACCAAAGCAGAATTTCAAAGCTGGCGTTCCAAATATATTCAAGGAGATCGTTGTAAAGCATACGACAAAAAAAGAGTCCCAGCATTGGTTGGCTGGTCCGGATTTCCACTACTGGCCTCAACAATTGAATTTCGCAACGTGGTGTGCAACTTCCGGATGTGGAGTGTCGTTGTTTGACCCCACTTTCAAAACGTATCCACCAGTCGTTCAAGGGTTCCTACGATTCCACGTATATTTCACGATACGAAGAATTCTACGTGAACTTGGTGGTACTCATGGAGTTCCTTTACCTGGTGAATCTCATTTCAAGCAAAGGGATAACCTCTATAACAAATCAGCTCTTGAGAAATTGTGCATCGAATTCGGTATATCTCGAACACCAGACTTTCGGTGGAATGGCTTAGGAGACGTCTACGTAAACTCTCATGGAAAAATGGTGAACTATACGGAGAAGTATGCACATAATACTTCGTTCTCTGCAAAGTGGCCTGGTGGTGACTTTAAGTTTCCTGAGGAGAGTCGTACTCCGTACCAGTTTTCTTTAACGTACATTGGCAATAACAACGGTAAACAATACAATTGGTTCATGCCACCAATCGGAAAGGGTTTGACAGATGTTGGATTGGGTAGGTTGAATAGATCTGTCGAGGCTTTTGGACATTGCATACTTGGTGCACAAGCAGATCTGAACGACTCCATCATACATAGCCATAACGTCAAAGAAAAGTTTAAGAGCTTAGTCGAAGATGCTATTCTCGAAAACGATTTAGTGGTGAGCTACAATAACTATCTTAATGCTATAACGAGGACGCATAAGAGGCTCGATTTAGCAATAGCTGTAGATGTGCGACTTTTGCCAAGCAATCTAGAGTACTATCTTGGTAAGAAAGATGACTATAAGAATCCAATCCCGAAAGCTACGAAAGATATGGTGCTAGGCACTAACGCCATCAATATAGAAGTCAAAGGACACCCACCTCTTCTTATGGAAGGACCGTCAGATAAGAAATCGGTACAGCCTCTCGAGAAACAAGTTCCTGTACCAAAGGCAAAGGCAAAGGCAAAGGCAAAGGTAAAGGCTGTCGTCTCACAACATGAGATTAATCTCGCAGTGACATCCATTGCTGCAGCTGGAATCGCATGGACGTTGTTTCGTTAACGGCGTTTGTATTGCTCCACTACGAAGACCACTGCTGCTACGATTAACAACCAAAGGTTGTTTGCTAAGACTCCAACAACGTCAGCAGCCATACTGAATATGAAACTCACAATTGGTCCAATCATCTTAGGTAGAATCTCCTCTAACTTTTTGCCTATTGCTCTTAAACCTTTGACAGTTGTTTTAGCAGCTGCTTTGGCAGCATCTCCAAATCCTGGTACTATCGCGGAAACTGTCTTCGTCAGATTGGAAACTATTACACCGATCACAGTACTTACCACAGCTACCACGCTAATTATACTGACTCCATACTTCTTAAAGATGATTCTTATACGATCCCTAAGTGACATCCGTGCTACTATAGCTCCTTCTATTTGTTCTAGGACTGTTTGCTCCTCCTGATCGGTCTTTATTTCATTAGTAGCGTTTTCTTTCTGAGTTTCGGTAGATGTAGGGTCTTTGAGTATTCCTTCATTTTGTTCGACCCTCTCACTCAATTGGTTTTGAGCTACTATGACTTCTTTTAACATTTCTTCCCTCGAAGGTCCTAAGACTCTTTTGAGACCTTTTCCCATCTTCTTATATAACTCACCTTTCGTGGTGGTCAAAGGAATAGCTTTTTCTTTACTTCCATACTCTTTGATAAAGACTCTACCATCAGACATGGTTGCAATCTCAAGCGTGCCTCGAATTCCCACATCGTGGTATTTTTCCCAGACAGTCTCGAACATATCCTGTCTTGCATTTTCCGATAAACCCTGTTTGAAGATTACACTTCGATCGGTATACTTTGGGATTTTCTCTTTCTCCAGCCTCTCCAGGATTTTTTCATTTCTAGAAACGTTCGAGCCTTCCGAGTCGATGAGTTCGTCGAAGTACTCGTCATCTTCTCTAGAAAACGAGGTTTCCTGATTCTTTGGTCTAGCACCTTCTTTGCCGTAGTTGCGTCTGGTTTTCATTGGGACCATTTCTCCTGACTCTTCTGGAAATATTGCATCCCACTCCTCATCCACATTGATAGTATCATCTTTATCGTAGTCTCCACCTCCTTCAGCTTCATCAGTTCCTTCATCGTACCTACCCTCAGAGGCCATGTTAAACATAATTATATATATAGTTATATTCAACATGATCTCATCAAGGTTGGATCCCACACAAGTACGAAGAGAGCCTCATGCACTCAAGGCTCCGCGAGACTTGTATAGGAAGACTTTCACTCGATCGTCTGCCAATCCAGGTGAGACTCTATACGTAGAAGTCCCAAAGCTAGCAGAAGATGTAGTACTAGTACCTGGTAGCTTAGCGCTATTGGGCGATATCATACTATCTGGTGGACATGCGAATAACAGAGTCGTTTCGAACGTTGGACGCTGTTTGGTCATGCGTAGAATCTGTAGGATGGGAGCTGAAACAGTAGAAGACCTTGTCAGGCCAGACCTCCTACAAACATACTCCGATGTATACCTATCTACGCAGGAGAGAGAGTCTAGAATACAACAAGGCATTCAATCAGAGAACTTGAATAAGCTACGATCGAAAGCTGGTGACGCAAGTACTTCATCTGCTGCAGACAACGCGCTCCTAACTGCATGTGGTTCAAAGTATAGGATTCCATTAGATGTTGACATTCTGACACAACATGGAGTTCTATATCCACATGCCTTAGAAAGTATCATTACATTCGAGTTGACTCTAGCGCCTGCCAACGAGGTAGTAATTGGATCGGATACGACGAAGATAGGTACGTACCAACTTACCAACATCCAACTAGAATACGAAGCAATCAGGAACGAAACGCTGGCTAGTAATGCATTTCACAAATACGAAATAGGTACTGCATTCCTATACAACTACGCTGTTCACTTCAAGACAGTAGATATCGCTAAAACGTCCGATACTTTGATATCTCAAAACGTTAATGTTCCACGACGATCCTTTGCTGGACTACTTCTACTATTCATAGATCCACCTACCATTGGTACGCGAGATAGTGAAGCATTCTCGAATCCAGATATCTTGAAGGTAGAAGTAGATGTCAACGGGATTCCCAACAGACTCTTTCCAAGCGGGATGCTTCCCCTAGATTTCTGGGAGGCTGCAAGAGGTTGGTTTGGTACACCCAATACTTCCATGACTCCAAAGAAGTTCTTTGAAAATAGATTCGCTATCCTAATCGATTGTCGCACAGCAAAAGATTCCACCGTTCATGGTGATGGCTTGGCACAAACCGGCAGTGGAAAGGACATCGACATTCGCATACATAGAACTGCTAAGGGAAGTGGAAATGTGAAAATGCACATCTATGTCCTTGCGGATGCTCAGGTCACGATATTGAACAGATCTCTGCAGAGTATATTATACTGATGGATTCTCTCGTAGAGCACGTGCCGTTCAACGCACTCATAGTCGGTCCGACGAATTGTGGGAAGACTGCGTTTCTCATAGAACAACTTCGTGGAGCATTTCGTGGTAAGTTCGATTACATAGTACTGATTTGTCCTACGTATGCCCACAACAAAACTTATCGTGGATTCGCAAATCGAGATCCTCATTTCTTCGTCATATCGCCACCACAAGATGCCATCGATGCTACTTTGAGTATTTGTGCAACATTTTGGTCAGGTACCAATACTCTATTGATTCTCGATGATTGCGCCGCATCGAAGGACGTCAAGAAACGAACTGAAAAGCTAGTGGACTTAGCCTTTTCTGCACGACACATAGGGCTTTCCATTTGGGTGCTGTCCCAACAACTAACGAGCATATGTAAACCCTTCCGCGAGAACGTAGCTATCGTAGTAGCATTTCATACAGCATCGGTCGTAGATGGTAAAAAGATATTTGAGGATTATGGAGGCTCACAAGAATGTAAAGAGTTACGAACGATACTTGGATCCCATAAGTTCGCTCGCATGTGCTTCTGTCTCCGCCATCCTTTCGAGGTGGTGTTAGAGCTCCCAGCACCTACAACATATTATCATGGATAAAGATATACTCGAGATATTCGGCGAGGACGTAACAGGCCCACCACCAACCGCCCTAGACGTCACATCAGACAATCGCGAATCACTTTCGATATTAGCCGCAACAGGCGTAACGAAAGAATACTTAGGTAAGAACTTTTCCCTAGGAGACATCTCTAGACTTCCTGAGAAAGAAATAGACAAGTTGTATAGGAGGTATCAGGCCGTCCTAGCTCAGCAAGTAACGAAAGGCTTAGTCGACGGCGTGACACGTCTAGCTACCCGCCTAGTTGCCTACCTAGTACCAATAGATTCTCAAGAAGCACTGATCAAGGACCTACAAGAAGACCCTCTAGTCCGCAATGAAATCAGTGCTGCGACTGGCCTACTATCACTCAAAGCAGGTCGCCTTGTAGCTCTAGCTAGCGTCCTATTCCACATATCTGGTCACGTAGTCATTCCTGGAACAACTGTTGAACCTCCACATATACCTACTATATCGAATCAAGATGGAAGGACAGACGGATCAGATAACTGCGAATCCTCCAACGACTGTACCAACTAAAAAAGGAAAAAATCCAAAGCGTGTTGCAGCAGGAAAATTAGCTTGGGAGAAGGTCACTGCCCGTGCAAAAGAAGCTCAAAAGATGGAGATAGAACGTGAAAATGAACCATCCAAAGAAACTAACGTAGAGAAAGGTCGGTTCGAAAACCTGACTATTCTCGCAGTCATTGGTACTGGCGCTACATTGTTTGGCACGTACTTTGCGTACAAGAAGTATGTAGATGGCAACACGCGAGCTGCCACCGTTAGCACGATACAACCTGCAGCTCCGACAAAGCCAACGGCACTAGACATGGAGTAACACTTAAAGACTCGAGACCATAGTAGTATATATCTAGATGGAGAAGGAATTGACGAAGACGGCAACCGATGCAGTCAAAATCGTTGGACTCGCTTCTGGTATTGGGTGGATCGTAAAAAAGACTACCAAGGAATCTATGCTTAGCGATCCTTCTTCTTCCCTAGTGAATTACGCAAAGTGGACTGCCGTGATAGTTGGTAGCTTATACGCAAAGGAATATCTTGAGAAACAACTTGAGAAAGAAAAGACCAAACCGTAATGGCGGCAGCAATTGGAATGGCCATTCTCGGGGCTATATTGAATGCAACGGCATTTACTGGTGGTGGCATACTAGCTAGAATGATTGGAAAGGGTGCTATGGATGCAGAACGAGAGAGACACAATAGGGCCATCGAAAAACTAGCACGCGAAACGAAAGCCTATAGAATCGAACGTCAAAGACGATACGACCATGCACAAGAGCAGGAAGGTCTTGAACGTGACGCATACAACGCTCAAAGAGATACCAACGAAGCCTTAGTGCGATCCGATAAGTTACGTAAAGAGCTAAAACGGCTCAAAGAGATGAAAAAACCCCGCTTATCTGACTACTACCAACCCTCAAACAATCAGAAGATTGGTGAGTTGCTCTACGTTGGTGGTGGAATGCTAGGCGTTGGATACGCTATTAGTAAATGGATATAGATACTACTACTAAGCTACTACTAAGCTACTACTAAGCTACCCCTAAGCTACCCCTAAGCTACTACTAAGCTACCCCTAAGCTACCCCTAAGCTACTACTAAGCTACCCCTAAGCTACCCCTAAGCTACTACTAAGCTACCCCTAAGCTACCCCTAAGCTACCCCTAAGCTACTACTAAGCTACCCCTAAGCTACCCCTAAGCTACTACTAAGCTACCCCTAAGCTACCCCTAAGCTACTACTAAGCTACCCCTAAACTACCCCTAAGCTACTACTAGCTACCCCTAAGCTACTACTAAGCTACTACTAAGATACCCCTAAGCTACTACTAGCTACTACTAAGCTACCCCTAAGCTACTACTAGCTACTACTAAGCTACTACTAAGCTACTACTAGGTTACTACTAGGTTACTACTAGGTTACTACTAGGTTACTACTAAAAAAAAAAAAAAAGAAAGGAAGAATGAAGAGGGTCACGCAACGACTTTCTTTATTCTTCCTTTTTTTTTTTTTTTATCTGTTGAAGGTTGGGACGTATAGATGTATGATGGATTCTAAACTTGCGAATATCTTCTATGGTCCTATGGGCTATTGGAAAGGTCACTCTGCAATTGGTAAGCTATCGGTAGCAGCGAAAGCATCAGAAGACGTAGCTAGGAGTTGGTTGGAAAAGCAATCTATATGGCAAATATATCTACCACCACCAAAACACATTCCACGACCACATTGGACTGTATCGAAACCAAATGAAGTCCACCAAGCTGATTTGATATTTCTACCACACGATCGTCCTGGACGTGGAAGGAAACTATACAAGTACGCATTGGTAGTAATCGACGTAGCTTCTCGATACAAAGAAGCCGAACCTTTGGCATCTAAAGATAGTGGTGAAGTTTCTGCGGCATTCGAACGAATCTATAAACGTAGTCCACTAGAATGGCCAAAGACGTTGCAAGTAGATCCTGGTAGAGAATTCATGGGACGTATGTCTGAAACGCTAGAACTACATGGTACGAAAGTTCAACGAGGTGAGGCTGGTAATCATAGAGCGCAAGGCTTCGTCGAACGAGCAAATAGAACTCTAGCCGAGAGATTGTTTGGGTATCAGTATGCACAAGAGATGGTACTTACTTCGGAAGGATCAGATGAGCGTAGTAGAGAATGGGTACTTCGTTTACCAATGGTTATCAAAGCCATGAACAGTGAGGTGACTCGGTTGACTGGTAAAGAGCCTTCGAATTCTGTGGTGGCGCAACAAGTAGATCTGAAGACTCCTACGTATTCGCGCACCGTTGGATTGAGAGAAGAGCGTCTACCATTCGACGTTCTAGTTCGATATCTTTACGCACCAGGAGAATTGGAAGGAGGTGAAAAACGTAGAGCTACTGATCCCGTGTGGAGTTTACAGATATACACCATTTCGCGAAGCGTAGTATCTTCGGGACAGCCTGTGCTTTACTACCTTGCGAAGGAGAAGGCTGCACCCAAACGTGGATTCGTTCGTGAAGAGCTACAAGTTGTTCCTAGGGATACAGAACTACCACCAAAAGGAATTCTGTTTGTACCCAAGCGCTAGACAGCGTACTCTATTGGCTCGGTGTGGATTCCATCGGGAAGAACACGTCTTTTGTCGTAGTAAGCCGATAGCCCAAGCTTCCGTTGTTTGTAGGTTGCTATACCTTCTGGCGATAGTCGGAAGCCTCGGTTTTCCGCCATGTCGATATCACCCTGGAGGGCTGCTTTGAATCGATCCCACGAAATGTCGTTGTGACGCCTAGACATACCTTTAGCGGAATACTTCTTGCTGCCACCCGTATCGACGTAGTAGGCTTTCGAGCATAGGGCAATGGCGCGCTGTCCTTCGAATTCGAGTTTGAAGAGTCCTGGGGTACGACTGCTCCACTTGTCCCAAGCTAGCCATTCCTTCCTATTGGCTTCGAAATCCTCACGTAGTTCCGGTCGTACAACTTCATCTATGCTGTTTCCAGAGATGGCAATGTACGCACTGTCCGTGTCCATCTGTATATATTCGAAATCTTTGCGATCGATGTACTTATCGAGGAAGTCGTAGTAGAACTCGAGCATACGCAGCTTTGCAAGCTGGTACACAGCGATACCTACTTGGAAAGGGCGTTTGATTCGGATCTGGTCCTTTCGGCTCTCGAGTTCATATGCATCACCAATCTCTTCCAGGTCTTCGAACCAAACACTTCGCAATGCCTTGTCCACAACCTTCTCATCTTTTGTATAGGTGACCTTTGTTTGGCGTCCCAAGTCTTCGAGCAACTTTCCATAGGCGCTGTTTCCTAGTAGCTTGAACACATCTGCCAGCAAAGCCTCACCTTTATCTTCATCTCCCATACGACGTGCCTCAGTGACTTGGTCCACGAACCATCCGAAGATTTCTTTGGGTTCGTAGTCTATCGTGCGGTAGACAGCAGTGATCACTGCGCCATGATCTACATACCAAAGTAGAAGAGGAGCATAGAGTAGCAACTTCTTTCCAGAGAGACTCCCAACTAGCTTTGTTTCCTCGCTGAGCTTTCTACCTGTCTTCTCAAGGTAGGCCAACATTTCTGGAGGGATTGCTTCTTTGGGGATTTTCTTGTTGTAGAAGAAGGGGGGCATCTCCTCAAATTCCTTCCACAATGTCTTTGGTATCTCGATGTCTACTTCTGCATATCCAAACCACGTTCCACCAAGTAGACATTCAACGAATCCTTCAGTGGCTGGACCTGGATCGTCATAGTGCACAACCTTTTCTTTTCCACAAGGCATTTCGAATTCCATGGTAGAAAGATATAGGGCGTTGGCATCGTATCCAAGAATCTTACGACAAATCTTAGTTCCTCCCTGATGACTACGAATCTTAGTCACTCCTGATTCGTGGAGTCTGGTGAACACTATGCTTGGACCTCCCACGACAGCGTCTTTCAGCATGCGGTAGGCTTCCTTACTTGGAGCGTACATCTCAGCTCCCCTTTCTACACTACCTCGAAGCAGGAACTGTAGTGAGACTCCTGGAATGGACACTGCATCTTTCAGCATGTCTACTCCTTTCTCGTGATAGAAATCTCGCATCTTTTCGAGTGCCTCTAAGAATGGAACTACATCTAGGTTGTTGTAGTATCGTAGCCAGTCTGCAAAGGTTTCCATTCCTTTGTCGAGAAAGGTGCGCTTGCAGTCTTCGAACTCTGACATAGATAGTAGATGTTCTCTTTTCAACTTCGAACCCCACTCTTGATAATCTGGTAATCCAACGTGATCCAACTTGTCTGGAGAATCGAACCACTCATATGGGAAGAAACTCTTTTGCGATTCACATCCATAGGCAGCGACCCAACGTTCATAAGAAGTTCCCGGTCCAAGGTAGTTGATCACATCAAGGAAACGGAAATCTGGGGTCAATAGGAACATAGTGGAATTGGCTTTCTTTGCTACCAGAATCTTTGAACAGGTGTCGGCAATGATTCCTACGAAGTGCTCCCTGATCAGATTAAGATCGTACCTGCCAGAGTTGAATCCCACTACTGGAACTTGGCTGATCCATTCGTCGATCTTAGCTTGTTGTTTCTTTGGTAGGGTGTCAAAAGAGAATTCAGGTGTCTTGGGGCAGAACTGTTCCACAACGACTTCTTGGATTGTCTCTGCTCTTTGCTGGAGTTCTTCGACGAAGGCTTCGATGAGTTCTTTTGGATTGCGTCGACAGATGTGGGTTGGCTTTCGATTGTACGTGTCGGCAATTGATACTGATATTGGGACATGGACGTTTTCGATGGTCAGGTGGTCTGTTGGTTGTCTTCCTTTTGTCGTGTCGAGATAGGCTTCGAAATCGTAAACTATGAAGTGTGGGTAGACAGTTTGTGTTGGTGTGGGGACCGGTTTGTTTTTCTTCTTTGTGGAGCAGCCCCAAGCTTCCACTACTGTATAACCAGCTCCTTGTAGCTTTGCCGTTCTTTCGTAGGTCTTGAGATAGAGCCTCCTTTCCCTAGGGAAGCATTTCGGGCAGCCATGGAAATAGCATCCATGAAATTGAAAGAGGGTTTTCGAAATAGGTTCGTAGCCGTCGACCGGCGCTCCTTCTATCCAATGCTCTCCACCATGCCCACAAGCTGCATGATGAATGTGTTGTCCAATCCTTTTGGTTTCGCGTTCCAACCAGCATAAAGCGACTTTGCTGGCTGTGCTCTCTGGCCAGAAGGCTTTTTCGTATGCCGACTGAGGTACTGTGATTACTTTTCCAGGGCAAACAATCTTTGTTTCTCCACGACTGCAACGATCTGCATGACGTTGAAGGTTCGAGGCTTTCGTGAACCGTTGCTTACAATCGTTGCATACGTAGACACTCCCTATCTTGTCGATGTTCTTGATGTAGAAGGCATGTCCTTCGTATATCCCAATCGTCATCGTACGCTTGTAGTGAGCTGCATGTCGCATCAGATGCCAAGCGCCATCCTCCGTAGGTTCGTACACCCGAATACCGATTCCAAAGTGCAACTCGACTTCCTCCAGCTGGTCTAAGGAAGTTCTGGGAACGTCTTGTGTGAGCGCTGTCAGGCGATAGAAGTCCTGGGCAAGTTTTCGAGCTTTGACGCAACACCTATCTACTCTTGCTCCTTCATGCATGGCAAGGCAGCGCCAAAGACATAGATTGTCGCCATATCGATCAAGGGCAAGTATTCCTCTCTTATAGCGAAGCCATTGGGGTAGTGGACCTGTTCCCAACAAAAGCTGACGATCGATCACAACTTTGACATCCACGTAGATCCAACGCACAAAGGCCCATTGGGTATTTGGTCGATTGATGTTGTCGGGATTCAAACGAGCTGTCTCCATACTATTGATCCACTCTTCTCCATCTTCTAGGATGTTCACCCATGGAGAGCCTGGGACAGTCTTGGAGAATAGCATCACACGTCCGTCATTGACATTGCGAATGCGATAGGTGTAGCTGTAGCGCAGGTAGAAGCTGGTGGTTACCTTTGCAACTAACTTTTCCATGATCCTAGGAGTCAAGTCTCCTGCCACACCTTGGAAGAAGCGCCATCGGATAGTACGGCGACCTATCTCCACTCCCTCGAGCATTCCATCTCTCTCCTCTAGAATGGCACCTGCCTCTCGAGCTAGACTACGTGGAAGTGGTTCACTACGTGGTCTCACCATTCTTCCTTCGATACAACTATATATTAGGATAGCTTTAACAGATACTCCAAATTTAGATTTCTAGGTGTAAGGCTGTTGCAGAGCGATCGATGTCGATATAACTATATGTAATCATATCTCTAATAGGATTATCAAGTTGGATTTTATGTACAAGAATGTCTAGTGACACTTTGAATGACCCTTAGTTACCCCTAGTAGTATAGCCGGAGTCAGATAAATACAACTTTTTGTTGTGCAAGAAAAACTTAAAAAGTTGTAATGGTATGGACGCCTTTTTTCTTGCACAAGGGGCGTCATGAAGTGGATTTCTGAATTCGCTTTATGACGCCCCTTGTGCAAGAAAACAAGGCGTCCATAACATTCAACTTTTTGAGTTTTCTTGTACAAGAAAAAGTGGTATTTATCTGACTCCGGCTATACTACTCTCTCGCGTGACTTGGACCGTGGATGAAAAACTTGCGCTTCGATGAAAGGAAACCAGAGATGCTTAAAAAAAACTACGCAGTATACGATGTAAATGGGCACTGTCAATCCCCAAATGATAAACTTTCCCATGACGAAATACAAAAATAACTACTCAGAGTATGCTTGACAAATATACCGGAGACACTTTGAGACAATTTTGATGAAGGATGCCGGCAAAGATACATTCACATGGTATTTCTCTTCGATCTCAGGGTGTGATTTTTGTAGTTTTGTTTTACAGAAAGTTGAAAAGGTGAGTTTCACTACTCCTTAACAACGCGTGTGCACCAGTCAATTGAAACCACTCCCGACGTACCCCCGCGACATTTAGCGGGGCATTTAACATTTCCCTTGTTAAATAACAGTCTTTTCCCTGCTTAAAAACACTAGACCCCTGTTAAAAAAAATCGCTGCTCCGGGACCTTGGATAACCATATATACATATATACTGTTATTTATAATTTCAATGTAATATTTTTTTTGCCTTTTTTCGTATGTACTTGTTTTATTTATTGCTATATATTACTCATATTTTCGCTAATACAATATTGAATTTGTTATTATTATAAAAAAATTATGTTATGGCGAGTTCCATGAATTTTAGTTTAATTTCTCTAAATGTTCGGGGTTTGCGTGATTATACAAAATTTAGAAAATTATACAACTGGATAAGTAAACATAAAGGGAACTATGGCGTTACATTTTTGCAAGAGACGCATTCCTCTCGTGAGGTGGAAATTGAGTGGTCCAACAGAATAAAGGGAGAAATAATGATGTCTCACGGAAACTCGCAAAGTAAAGGAACAGAGTATCATTTGTGGTGATAACTTAAATTATAAAATAAATTATAAAATAATCGGCTCTCAAGAAAGAGATGCGGAGGGTAGGTTTGTTATAGTTTTTGCGAAATACAGGGTCAAAACTTGCTATTAATAAATTCTTATTCCCCGAACATCGAGAATAGTCAGGTGGAATTTTTCAAGGAAATTTCCAATAGAATTACTTTTTTGGACTATCCAGTTGATACGTCTTTTATTTGGGGAGGTGACTTCAACTTTATTTTTGATATAGATCTTGATTCTCATGGTGGTAATCCAACACTTAAAACAAGCTCGGTGGAAACGATAGATACAATTATGCTTGAATTTGATTAATGCGATATATGGAGGATTAGAAATCCATCGGTAAAACATGGCGTGGTAAAGCACAGGGTTTGCGCAGTACTAAACAGGTGCTTCATCGTAGACTGGACTTCTTTCTCGTTTCAAATGAACTCCAATCTACGATTGAGGATAGTGATATTATTATAGCCCCGGCAACTGACCACTCTGCGATTATTTTGAAAATTAAAAGTCTCGAGGAAGAAGCGAAAGGCCGTTCTTTTTGGAAGTTTAATAACTCGTCGTTCATTGAAAATAAGGAATTTGTAGCAGGATTGAAAGAAGAATTGCATATATTTAAAACTACTCTAAATCAAGAAGGGATATTTAACCCACAGTTATGATGGGAGCTGATTAAATATGAAATACGGAAATTTTCTATAAGTTTTCAAAATTGTTGGCAAAAAATCGTAAAAGCTTATACCAAGATATTGAGAAACAGATTTCCGACTGATATATAGAATGTAAAAGGATGGGAGTCGGAAGAGAATAAAGTAGCAGAGCATGATAATTTGGTTAAAGAATCAGAAGGCTCATGCAGGCGCGGATCCAGACCGATTTACAACGGTTTACGGAAACCGGTCAAAATTTCCAAATTTCGAGGGGGGAGGGGGGGGGGGGGGGGAGGGGGGTTCAGTAAAATTTCCAATTTTGGAGTTTTGAGTTGGGAAGTCGGAAACCGGTCAGATTTTTTTCTGGATCCGCGCCTGGAAGGATTGAGTAATTATATAACGGAAGGTATTATTATCAGATCGAAAGATGGTGAGAAAAATACAAAGTATTTTTTAACGTTAGAGAAGAGGAATAAGTCAAAAACGCACGTTAAGAAATAAATTAGAAGTGATAAAAGAGAGAGATAAAAAAGCATTTTGGTTCATATATTTCCAACAAAAATCAGGAAAATCTGAGGCGCAGTGCATGGAATTTCTAGCTGAGTTGAATACTCCTCGATTAATAGAGGAAGATAGGGAAGCATGTGAAGGCGAAATTACTATTAAAGAGTGTTACGATAGTGTTAACCAAATCAGTGGGACCTTCAAAAACTCCAGGAATGGACGGATTAACGAAAGAATTGTATGTTTCTTTATGGTTTGAAATAAACCATGATTTGGTCAACTGTCTGAACGACGGGTATAGATATGGTTTGCTCTTTACTGCCCAAAGACAGATTATTTTTATTTTGCTTGAAAAAGACATAGGTATATATTGATTCTTGGCGCCTAATTAGTTTAATCAACGTAGATGTTAAAATGTGTAGTAAAGCTTTGAGCAATAGGATGACACCTGTTCTCCCATTTCTTGTACATTTAGATCAGGCCGCGTTTGTGAAGGGTAGAAGTATAGAGGAACCAATTAGAATTATTGATGATCCCTTGTTTTACGCGAAATCTAAAAATATACCTACAATTTTATTTGCGGCGGATTTCGAAAAAGCATTCGATTCAATTGAACATTCATTTATAACTGCAGTGCTTAAGAAATTTGGATTTGGTGAGAGTTTTATTAAGTGGGTTAAAGTGTTGTTAGAAGGTAATCAGGGCTGTGTTAACAACAATGGTACAGCTACGAATTTGTTCCCCATGTTGAGGGGAACAAAGCAAGGCGATCCCATTTCACCGTACATTTTTATTTTGGTAATCGAGATTATGGCCTTAAAGATAAGAAATTGTGAGGAGATAGAGGGCATTGAGCTTCCAAATGGATTGAGCCGAAAACTTGTTTTATTTGCAGATGATACTACGTTTTTTTCTTAAAAATATTCGTTCACTTGAAAAAACATTAGAAGTATTAGATAAATTTAGATTATATTCTTCTTTAAATATTAATTTTAAAAATCAGAGATAGGGTGGCTGGGGTCAGGCAATGATAGTTATAAAGACTTTAAATTAGTTGATTTTGAGGAAAGCGGTCTAAAGATTTTAGGATTTTTTTATTCATATAATAAGAAGTTAATCTATAGTAATAATCAACATCGAGTGTTGTGCAACTTTAATCAAACATTAATTGGAAGTTACGAAGTAGGGGATTTGAAAGTTCCAGATTTCTCATTGTTAGTTCAAGCAAACAGAGTAAAATGGTCCTGCTCTTTGTTGGGTAGTGAGAAAGCCGCATGGAAAGATATTCCGTGCTCCTATTTAGAAAGAATAGGTGGTACGAGGGCTATAAGTGTTAACTTCGATAAGGAGACAATCCCATTTGATATTCCAGATTTTTATAAATCTATTATAAAGTGCTGGGCCGAATTTTGTAAGAAAGATTTCAAAACTATGGATTTGCACGAGGTTCTTCAAGAAACTTTGTGGAACAACGTTTACATAACAATTAATAAGAGATCAGTATATTACGAGAGAATGGCACGATGCCGTATAAATAGGATAGTTGATATGGTTAATGAAAATGGGGAATTTAAATGGGAGACTGTTAAACAGAAAGGGTTACAAGATACTAAGGATTTTATGAGCTGGGCGAGCATTGTGCACTCTTTGCCATATGATTGGAAAGTTCTTTTAAAAGCATCGATCATACCACATCAAGATATAATTGTGCCGGAGAAAGTTCTAAGGGGTGGTGAAAAGGTATTGCCATAGATAACATAAGAAACACGAAGCTTATATATCTTATATATGTTTAATTGATAAAAAAGTTTAAGTCACCTAATTGACAAGATAATATATCTAAACGGATTATTGAACCAGGATTTGTAATTAAGTAAATGGTCCAGATAAGAACTGTAGTGTCTACGGCAAGGAATGTTAAAAGGTGTTAATTTTCTATTATTCTTTCTCGTAATTTCATTGGTTGATACTTATAAATTCAATAGAAACCCATCGAAATAATGCATTTTCATTCGATATTATTTTGTGGTTTGAATTTATTTTTGATCAAACTAACTATGGTTTAATTTCGAAGAATATCGTGTGTGGGGAAAGTTCTCAAATTTGCGATTGAAAAATCCTCTGTTTTCCTCTATATCCGATTGGCTGGATGGTGGTTTCTTTGCGTTTTCACAGAAAAAGAGCCAATAGCAAACAAAAAATATTTATTTTCGAGACGTGGTTTGTACTGTAGATACCTCCTAAAGCACTTAAGGCATATTCAAGCAAAATCGTATGAGGGAGAGGCTCATTGCCGCAGAACAATGGATTATACTACAGTTCTTATCTGGACCATTACTTAATTGGAAGTCTGTGTATAACAAAATTTACACGCCTTCAATTGCTGCATATTCTAGGTATTTTCAATACCGTATTCTAAATAATTGTTTATTTCTTAATTATGATTTGTTTCGTTTTAAAATTAGTAGTAATCCAAACTGTTCGTTCTGCCAAACGTATTACGAAACTATTGAGTCAAAAAACTTTTGAAATTAGAACTTGGCTTGAAACTGTCAATATTAAGTTGCCAGAGTCCAATATAGTAAATATAATTTTAGGTGTAGATGTTCAAGTTATAAATTATATAATTTTAGAATATAAAATGTGTCTTTGCAAAGCTAGAGGGAAAAAAATCCGTCTTTTACTCTTTTTACTGAAGAACTTATTAAGAAACTCAGAAAAAATTGAATTAAAAATCGCCAAAAAAAGAAATAAACTCCTTTCACATTATAAGAAATGGAACACAATTCTAATGGCAATAAATAAGTAATTAGAAAAACGAAGCGTAAATTTGAGTATGCTTTTAGTTTTAGTTATTTTGTGTATAATTCAGTGTTAGTAGATGTGTAACTTTGTAAAATTTATTAAAGAAAATAAAGAGGTTGTTAAAGACAAAAAAAAACACATATAAACTATTGTTAATAGCTGAGATTTGGTATTTCTTTTATCTTGAAATGTTTTGATGGTAACCTGAGAAAACAGCCGACTCTTTCTCTCAGCCCTATTTTGATCGCTACGATCGCTGGAGAGTGGTACCGGTCTCCATTTAAAATCATAAGGCGAATCGCTACGATTCTCCGAGAAAGCGAGACCTATAGCCCAGTCCAGAGCTCTGAAAATTTCTCCGCTCAAAACTGTTTCTGGTAAAGCACCGCATTCTTCTCCCACTATAGCCCGAGCTAAATCATTACTAGATTTCCTTGCAGATTGCAGTGTACGGCAGCCGCGACCCAAGTCACACGTAAGACACATTTGCGGCAAAACGTTGTACTCCGCTGGCTGAAAGAACGCCTTCGACCTATGAAAGTCTGAACCTTAGCTTTTATGTAGTTTTTCTGTTTTCGTGAAACATTTCACGTAAATATACATACTACTTAAAATTAGAAACAGGGGCGATTGCCTCCGTTTTCTTTAGTTTCGGCGGGAAACTAGAGGCGCGCGCGACCGGCTCATCAAAAATGACGTTTTGCCGCGGTGATAAGGTTTCTCGTTCCCAGTGCCTCTTCTGCTAACTGAAAAATCGGAGGCTCTGGTAAGACACGAAAACGCATGTCCTAGATTCTAGGACATTGAAACTGCACATGCTCGCAGCATTCTCAGTAATGGCGGGAGGCACTGGAACGAGAATGGGTACCAAAGCTTATTATAACCGCACATCGATTGAAGAAAATTCGGACAAGCCAAATAACTTTTGGAAAACCATCAAGACAGTGCTCCAAGTCGCGAACATCTGAGGATTCTTCGGGCCCAATTAAGTCGGGCAGTCATGTCCTTTCAAACAAATTTGATATTACCAACGCCATTTGCACCTCCTTTATCACTGTTTGTTCAACGGATTTCTACAACAGTAACGCATCAGCCGGTTCAGCCTCGATATAGTATTTCACTTAAATCCAGTAAACTCTAGCTTCATTTATGAGCAGCTGTCACTAAAACCCTCAGAGTACTGGCCTTGACGGCATTCCGGCACTACGCACTTTTCAGATGTCATGTCGTATATTCATCGTCAATCTATCGTTGGCAACACGTTGTGTTCCTCAGGAATGGAAGAATGCCAAAGTTACTCCTTTTATAAACCCCATACCTGTCCAAGGTGGTCCCTTCATGTAGGCAACACATGAATTGCTATAAAAATACAATAGAATTCGGACCCCCTGGGTCCGACCCAGGAATGTACTTAGGTCATCCCAATAAAATGTTTCGTTTACTCGGTCGGGTTAAAAAGTAGGAGCTGTGGAACCAAGTAAAGCCTGTTTACTAAGTCAGCTTGAAGACTCGCTCGGAAAAGAGATGGTTATTTTTTATTTACTCTCATAAAATTGGGTCGGTCGGCAGACGATGGTAAACGACACATGGGTATTTAACGTGTTCATAAACAATGTACTTCCATGTATACTCATTACACCATAACGCATGAAACAAGTCATGAAACAATTAATAGCAGAGCTCATCGCGGGCGGAGCACCATGCGTGCGGAACGCGTGAATTTTTCGAGTCCTGAATCGCGTGCATCTCAACTGCACATGCACTATTTATTTTCGTGAATTAATTTTTATTACATATTTGCGCGTGCAACCCTTCGTATTTAATTATATATTTAACAATTAGATCCGCAGCCCGCAGCGCCTCATGGGCTATTTAACTCGTAGCCCATGAGGGCGATAGGTCTAATTGTTTTAGTATAAACCATAGTTAATAGAGTGGAATGGTTATGAAACCCGGCAAACTTCAAAGGGACTAACAAAGGCGCTGCGATTTATGTTGGAAGGGGCAAGACAAAAGATTGTGCAGGGTCATAGTTCATTGGCGTCCCCTGAACGACTGAACTCACACGTTTCTATTGGCTGATTGATTAACACATTGGAATTTCTATTGTGTTTTGTGCAGGGTAGTGGTTGAAAAAAGCTAACAAAGACATATAACAAAGAAGGTCGCTGGGTTTCATAACCATTCCACTCTATTAACTATGTATAAACTAACTAGTCGGACAGTAGAAAATAATAGAAAGAAACAAATTGAAGTTGAATTTTTTTTATTATTTCATGAAAATGCGTGCGGATTTTCTCTGCCATGGGCTATCACAAATAGACCTATAGTAGGGTAGCCAATCAGAATGCAGAATTTAATAGTCCACTAGTTGGTTTATACTAATACCCATTAGTCTATTTTTACCACTATAAATATCATATATTTACAAAGTACTATAATAATTTCAATTTAAAAAGAAAAGTAATAAACAATTAATTTCAGTGTTCGAAAATATCAGTACGGGAATAACGACCGTTCGATTCCTAAAGGCAGATCACTGATTGGTCAAAACAAACAATCGCAACTCCACGAGTCCAGTCGTACTTTCGGCGGGAGATCGCGGGCGCATCTTTCCCCGACACGACTGGAAATCGAGCCTATCCCAAGGGCGCAAACAGCCAAATATAACGTACCTTGCGAGAACTTTCTTCAACTCCCCACGATAAGCGAGTAGGGGAAAGGCTCTGCAGCATTCGTGTTTTTTTTCTCGTTCCCACACTCACTCGGTCACTCTGAAATATCAGTGGGTTCAGGTTTGGTCATCAGCTTAAAACAAAAAAATTAGCCGCACGCTGATAAACCAGTTTTAACAGGCTTGACAAGTCCAGAAGCTTGGACAAAAACAACACGAATGCAGCAGAGCTGAGCCCTCTTTTCTTCTCGCTTTTCGTGGGGAGTTGAAGAAGTCTCTGCTCGTATAGTGCTAAAATTCTGACAAAGTTTGATTTGATTCTTGTTCACAGACTCATTGTTTTTGGTTTTCGGACTCGTTACCGTTGGTCTGAAAGAATCATTACATACAATTTGTAACAAAATCAAATGTACCTAAACTATTCGAGTCGACTAAACGCTTTGAGCGTTTACTGACCTACAATTATCTGTATTATTTTATGAAACTTCGTATGTACATGAAGATCCGCATATATAACTGTAAAAAACTGAGTTAAACTTAATAATTACGGCTACAAAAATATTGCAAGCTAGATTCTGTCACACATTACTATACATTGAAAATCTTAAACATACATCTTAAAGCAATAGTTTGTGATAGTTTGTACGTACCACACAAATACTTATGATAGTTTGTTTGGTCACTCAGTACTAAGTTTAAAATGCAAGATCGGTGGATCTTGCATTTTCCATGGCTGTTACTGTGCGACTACTGTAATCGGCAACCAATCAGACAGCAGAACGAAAACAAAGCATTCCAATCAGTGTCGAGTACAAGACAATAGCATTCCAACTTACGGTTACTTGAGCCAATCAGTGTCGAGTACAAGACAATAGCATTCCAACTTACGGTTACTCGAACCAATCAGTGTCGAGTACAAGACAATAGCAGTCCAACTTACGGTTACTTGAGCCAATCAGTGTCGAGTACAAGACAATAGCATTCCAACTTACGGTTACTCGAGCCAATCAGTGTCGAGTACAAGACAATAGCATTCCAACTTACGGTTACTCGAGCCAATCAGTGTCGAGTACAAGACAATAGCATTCCAACTTACCGTTACTTGAGCCAATCAGTGTCGAGTACAAGACAATAGCATTCCAACTTACGGTTACTCGAGCCAATCAGTGTCGAGTACAAGACAATAGCATTCCAACTTACGGTTACTCGAGCCAATCAGTGTCGAGTACAAGACAATAGCATTTCAACTTACGGTTACTTGAGTCAATCAGTGTCGAGTACAAGACAATAGCATTTCAACTTACGGTTACTCGAGCCAATCAGTGTCGAGTACAAGACAATAGCATTCCAACTTACGGTTACTCGAGCCAATCAGTGTCGAGTACAAGACAATAGCATTCCAACTTACCGTTACTTGAGCCAATCAGTGTCGAGTACAAGACAATAGCATTCCAACTTACGGTTACTCGAGCCAATCAGTGTCGAGTACAAGACAATAGCATTCCAACTTACGGTTACTCGAGCCAATCAGTGTCGAGTACAAGACAATAGCATTTCAACTTACGGTTACTTGAGTCAATCAGTGTCGAGTACAAGACAATAGCATTTCAACTTACGGTTACTCGAGCCAATCAGTGTCGAGTACAAGACAATAGCATTCCAACTTACGGTTACTCGAGCCAATCAGTGTCGAGTACAAGACAATAGCATTCCAACTTACGGTTACTCGAGCCAATCAGTGTCGAGTACAAGACAATAGCATTCCAACTTACGGTTACTCGAGCCAATCAGTGTCGAGTACAAGACAACAGCATTCCAACTTACGAGCTTCGATCCGATAAAAGGCTAATTTGGTCGACAAGTCAAAGTATTTCGAAAGAAGAAAATCGCATGGATATACTAGGATTTATACTTTGGAATTATTTCTTTTTGTTTTGCAATGTGTTTAGTGCTCGTTGTTTGAGTGCTCCCGGTTTCAGTAGTCGCACTGTAAAATGAGTGCAATCGTAAGGTTCACGTTACCCATGATTTTGTAGCCGAGATACCAATTGAAAATGGACAATAGTAGGTTACAAAATAACAACTAAACACTTTTAACAAATACACTAGATGACAGCACACGACACGACACGAAACGATATGCCATACGACATGACGCAACAAACGCTTTACGAAATACGATACGATACATGACATGACACATGACGCGACAAACACGATACGAAACACGACACGATACGATACGTACAGGAAATCGCATAAACGCGAGTGTTTATACGAGATTTATATTTTGAAAGTTCCGCAATTTGAGAACTTTCAAAATATCACTCAGTGCCTATAAATCAAGTATAGCACAAGCAGTTCATGCGATTTTTTGTTTGATTTTTTTGATTTTTCATTGACCAATCAGAATCCATATATTTTGTTGAGTACATTATAGATGACAAAATACATGGCGCGACAAACGCTTTACGAAATACGATACGATACATGACATGATACATGACATGATACATGACGCGATAAACGCGATAAGAAACACGACACAACACAACACACGATACAATACATGACGTGACGTGGCACGAGACGACACGATACTACGCGACACACGATATGATACACGTCATGACGATACAACACTACACGAACTGAGCACGGTTTAATGTCAACCACTTTAATGCACGGTCTTAACTTGAATAGACCAGTTTACGGTTCGTGCGCAGTTGTTCAAGTCTTTTAATAAACATTATAATAATATACGTTATTTACCATCTTTGGCTAAAAATTATTACGATATTACAATTTAAAAGACTATGAAACTCGAAATGATTTGGAAAAACTAAAAAGACTACTATAATATTTACAATGTTGGGGGATACAGCTAAAACACTACTACTATATATCATCTCTAGAAATTGAGCCTGGCACCTCTAGCAATAAATGACGTGTATGACATTGGTACTTTGATTTTGGCAAACGCTTAGAAAATGACCTTAAGTTATACGTATGTTCCGCTGCCTTATTTAAAAATCGCTTGCACGGATGTTTCAGACTCCAAAATGCGTCTGAACTCTTTCCTCGTTGAATTCTCACGCCTTATTGCTAGTGACTTAACAAAGTCCCTAGGTAGTCCATTTATATCTAGGCATCTGTCCTGTACTTTCTGAAGATCCACTTTTGTTTCAACTGCCGGGCCACATTGTCTAATATCAACCTCGTACCCATGGTCTTCTCGGTCAGATTCAAGATGGCGGCTACTGCGGGAGAAGATCCTGGTAAAGGCTGAACTATCACGTATTCTGATTGGCTCGTCAGTTGTAACGCAAAGGTTGTTCAACAATGCTTTTTATTGGCTCTACGTAACGGGCTGAGTCCACAGAGAACTTGTATAGATTCAATTGGTCAAATTTTATCAGTAAGACGATTTTAAATAGGTAAGGGTAATAGATGAAGTGCATTAATTACTGTGTAGTTTTCTGGTAAGTTTCATCCGTCGAAAGCCAGGAGAAGCCATTAAATCTGAACATGTGCTATCGATCGCTTCGCTTCGGCGCTAACGGAAAATGAACGGCTTTTTAGGATTCTCTTCTAGCTTAGATACATCCTGGTAGCATTGTGACACCCTTCCACTTTTTCTTTATCCAAGTAAACTCCATTTCGAGCCGTTTAGTAGACCTGTTTTCACTACATCGTGCGCTGCGTGGAAATACCGTTAAACGCATCTCGCTCACTCCGGATTGGGATACCTATGGTTTGTAGGCGTACACGTGTTTTTCAATATTTAGCTTCGCCGCCATCTTGGATGCACACATCACGTGATTAAAATCTCTAGTTTTGGTGACAGAGAAGAACTGGGAACGACTTTGGTCTAACATCTGCCTACCCGCAAAAATAAACAAAGGATTTGTACAACCGCGCATGAACCGTAAACTGATCTATTGACCCCAACAGTGACATCAAACGATTTTGTTTAACATCATTTATACACAGATGATCGATCAACTGATTTTCAGATGTGCCATGTAAATCAAAGAGCTCTTCGATCGAAACACAAATAAATGAATAAAAACATATATAAAAGTTACTTTAGTAGGGAATTCAGATTTTGGTCAATACTGACCAGAGTTGTCGCCAGTGTCAAATAGGGGGCCTTCCTCAATGAACTGCCCCCTCCCCATCAGACTCCCCCCCCCCCCCCCTCTCGTCAGACTGCCTCTCAAATTCCCTTCACTCTGCACGTCACTCACTGGGTTACAATATAATTTATGCCTCATCCTCGAGTTTCGAACAATTTTGTCTCATTTGTTTTCTGACTTTGCCAAATCTTACCCCCAAATATCGTTCCCATATTTTACATTTGTTCCCATTTCTGACTTTGTCTGACCTTCCCCCAAATCCTGGCGAAAACCCTGCTGAATATTAGAGCAGTTTTCACATGACTGTCGGAAGTGTTTTGGTTTTGCGTTCACTAAGCCCTCCTATTGGCTGAGAAAATAGACCAACCAATCAGAATCCAAAGTAAAACCAAACACAAATTGGTTTTGGTTTGGCTTGTCATTGGCTCACAGGGAAGCCATTTATGAGTTACTTGTGATTACTCGCTCCTATGTTTGGCTGGCTGTGGGTAATTTGCGTTTGGTCTTTCGACACTCATGTGAAATTCGCTCTAATTGGTGAGGACTTCAACTGATGATATAGAACTAGGCTCATCCGACTGTTTAACCACTTTAGCCCTGTCTCCCCGGTCTCTCCGAGGCACAACATACTCGTAGCGGATAGCCACTATTAAAAATATCAAAAAGTTTCCCAACATTAAAACAGCAAGAAAAAAGAAATATCGCTCGAGGTGCCCATTATTTGGGTTAACAGGGTACCATGATCTGTCCACCTTAAATACTATGTTGGCCAGAGCACCTGACAGGTAGTTTCCAAGACCAGATGTCACCAAAAATATTCCCATTACCAAACCTTGAAGACATTTGGGTGCTTGTGAGTAGGCAAACTCTAAACCTGCAAGACAGATGTTACAAAAAATGTTGTCCAGTCATAAGAAATAAGCACCACGCCAAGACCGTAAAGGACTCTGGTTGTTGTGAATACAATGGGTCTTTTGCAGGAATGCAATCACGTGGTTGAACTGGACAGCAAAAAAATCTGACTTCATCTATTTAAAGGCACTTGTACGAGATCGGGAGTGTCTAGCTAGTGTTAGCAAAACCTGTTTGTAGATGCTATTTTCCAACTCCAATCGATTGTCGATCTTTCTAAAACAACGTTTAGAAGTTTGTTTGCCCTCCAGTAAAGCCTTTCCCTTGGGATCGCGAGCGCAATAGCCCACTTCCGCGATATGCTTTACTTGTCACGCACAAAGGTTTCAATACGAGCCTCCGTGCTAAATTAAATTTATTATTTTCTCTGTGAAAAGAATAAATTTAATTTAGCACGGGGCCTCGTATTGAAACCTTTGTCGTGACAAGTAAAGCATATCGCGGAAGTGGGCTATTCACTGGTTATTGAAGTCAAGTGATATATCAGCACGTTACTGTTTCCTGTAAAAGGCCTATTATAAATAGTCTTAATATTTCTGAATTGAAGGTGCTACGACATGGTGATGCGCATGTATGGAGTCAATGTTCGATTGGTGGCTGTTAAATGGCTACACACTGGTTACGCTTTTGGCCCTCGAATGGAGACGGTTGTTTCCACAGACTACCAAGGATGACAAAGCTGCTGTGTGTTTTTTCTTTTAGAGGTGTATTCTTTTTTAACCATATCAATAAAATAGCAGGCAAAAGTGTTGTTTTGAACTTCCCGCGGTCTCTTCCATATTAGGAAAATTCCATATTCCATATTTGGAAGAGCTGACAGGAAATTCAAAATGGCGGTTTCTAGGTCCCAGGCCACTAAATCGACACTCGTTGTTTGATATGGGTTTCTTTACAGTATATGACACTGTAGTTAGTAAGAAGTTAGTACTTTTACTCTACCTGTAATACTTGTGAACACCTCGCTTGTTCCAATCAGTAAGAACTGAGGCACTTGATAAAATACGCTGGTGTTTGAAGCATTGACACTTTTGTTAAACAGGTCTTGGTCATGCCATCCTCCATTTTCCAACGTATTCTTCCTCTCTATCTCCACAAGTCCTGCAACGGCAACAGATGCTGCAGCAAACAACATGCCAGTACCGATACGTCGCAGTGGAGTAAACCGGAATCCGCAGTAACGTAGGAATGGATAGACCGTCTTGTCCATGATGGGAATAAGCAGAAGCACACTGATAATATCAAAAATAGAAAGGGAGGCAGCAGGGAATTGAAAACCATAGTCCAGATTCATGTACTGAGCTTGAATGAGGTATGATGTCTGCATCTGCCAAACAGAGAAATATGATGCAGTGATTAGTGAACACTGTAAAGAAAACTGAGGAGAGCTTCGAGTGCACCTAAACCCTCTTACAACTTTTATACTTACAGATGTCCAAATCATTCTGAGTACTTCTCTGAAAAACATTTGGTTAATACAGAGAATACTCTATGTTCTACGCTTGTTTGAAATAGGGAAAAATTTACCTTTCCTGACCCATGACCATGTAAGTGAAAGCCTGGATCGATTCCTGAGTAGATGTCATCTCATTAATGCATTATTTTCCAGCGCATTTCTATCACAACAACATCGATTTATAGAGAATATACACAGTCTGTGAGTTGTTAGTAAAGAAAAAGGTCCTTTTAGTCAAAATGTTATGTATTTCTTCAAATTATTGCAAAGTCGAATTAATGAGATGACGTCTATCCACGAATCGACTTTACCTTTTACTTTTGCGGTCATTGGTCAGGAAAGGTAATTTTTCCACTATTTCAAACAAGCGTAGAACAGAGCATATTCTGTAAGCCAAAACTTTCTTCAGATAATTACTCAATACTTTTCGGGGGTTCATACATGTAGGTAAAACAATTGCGATGGTTTAGGTGCACTTTAACTGTTGCAGAGCTGTACCATTAAGCCGCGGGACTAAATTAACATTTGAACATTGTTGTTCAACATTGGCCAACACGATGTAAAACCTGGGTCAAACCAATCTCGTACCCAGACCCCACTAATTTCTTACTGCGCAGTTCAACATTTGCTGCATCATGTTGAAGGATGTTGAAAACATGCATGTCAACATCGCTTCAACAATGTTGGGTGAATAAGTTGTGAGATCTTGGACCCCTCGTCCGACCTGCCGCCATAGTGCGCATGCGCGTATTCAACAAATATCGAGGACCACACAGCGGCAAAACGTCATGCGCATGCGCTTTTGATGAGCCGATCGCGCACGTATCTCTCCCTAGTTTCCCGCCGAAATTAAAAGAAAACAGAGGCAGTCACCCCTGTTTCTAGTTCTTAGTATGTACGCGTATTTACGTGAAATGTTTCGCAAAAACAAAAACTACTTAAAAGATAAGCTTAAAGTGCAACTAACCCCTTTTGCAATTTTTATACATATGAATCTTTGAAAGGTTTTGAGTACTTCTGCGAATACATTTTTGGCTTACAGAGAATACTCTATGCTCTAGGCTTGTTTGAAATGGTGAAAATTTGACCTTTCCTGACCCATGACCGCGCAAGAAAAAGCCTGGGTCGATTCTTGATCTTACGTCACCTCATTAATGCATTATTCCCCATGGCGCCTTTCTATCACAACAAGATCGATATAGAGAATACACACAGTCCGTGAGTTGTTAGTAAAGAAAACAGTTATTTTAGACAAAATGCTAAATATTTATTCAAATTACTGCAAAGTCGAATGAGTTGGATGACGTAAGATCAAGAATCGACCCAGGCTTTTTCTTACGCGGTCATGGGTCAGGAAAGGTCAAGTTTTCACCATTTCAAACAAGCCTAGAACATAGAGTATTCTCTGTAAGCCAAAAATTTCTTCGCAGAAGTACTCAATACCTTTCAAAGATTCATATATATATAAATTGCAAAAGGGGTTAGTTGCACTTTAAGACTTTAACAGATTGAAGTTTTCTTGATTTGTAATTGACTGTGAGTTTACTAAGTTATCAAATTATTTACTAAAAAAGTTTAAGCCCTTGGTAATTTGTATTTGAAACCAGAGCCTTCTGGTGGATCAACTTTTCCCTCATTATAATAATAATTAGGTCTGCACTTCGGGGAATTTGATCTAAACATTTTCCCCAGGAGTTGGGGTTTTTTGTGTCATTTGCTCAGGATATGTATCAAATCCCCCAGCATGTCCTGGGAATGGGGGTGTGGGGGTTTCTAATATTGACTAGACAAGTGCATAATAACCAAGAGGCAATTCAATAATAAGTGTTAAACTACAACACCAATAATATAGTATTATTTTTATTACAAGGCTGCCCATTGTTTCTAGACCTCAAAACATTTATTATGACTAGACTTGTAAAATAGAATTGTAGAAGTTTTATTGGATTAGCCCCATGTTGGATACCTATCATTGAAGGGTGAGGCTGGTGCAAAATTTGGTAGGGTCACCGTGCCGCAAATTAGGGGGGGGCATGCATAATAAGCTAGAGCGTGAGTCATCAACAATTCACCATGGCATTTTTCATTTGCACCAGCCTCCCCCCCCCCCCCCCCCCCCCCTGCACCAATTAACAACCAGTCCCTTAGGTGGCTATAAAAAGTTGTGTCTAATAAAACATCAGATTATTCTTACCTGAGAGTAGAGACACCAGTACACAATAAACATTGCGAACACTGGAAAAAGCCTAATGAGTGATTTAACATCCTCAACTTGGGAATCTGAGAATTTTCCCCCATTGGACTGCTTGGCTCTGTCTAAACAGTTCTTTACACCACGTTCTTCCTCTTTGTGTCTATTCCTACATTTGCATCTCTTAATTGCTTCTTTAAAAACTTGAAAGGTGTCTGTGAGAATGCTACCACCAGGTGGCCGTGCAATGTATTTGTTACGCCCGACCAAGAATGTGATGACACCCAAAAGCATTGAGCAGGCAGTTATGGCATATCCGAAGAAAAATGAATACTGCTGCTGAACCCAAACAATTAACGTGAAGGAAACGAAGGAGCCTATGTTGATAAACCAGTAAAACCAGTTAAAAAACCTTTGCACTGCCCGAGGACCATTGCGTTGGACTTGGTCAGCTCCAAAGGGTGAGACGTTAGCTTTAATTCCTCCTGTACCAATGGCAATCAGCACCAATGCTGTGATACACAATGCCCGTTTACTTCCTTTTTGAATTGTTTCACCAAATAAGTCCTGAAAATACTTATCATCACAGGAACCAGTAGCAAACATAACAGTGCCTACAAAGTACACAAGAGAACTTCCATATATAGCATTGTAGCGGCCAGTATAGGTGTCTGCAAGCCATCCCCCAATTAAAGGAATGAAGTAGCAAGTTCCTGGAAATGATAAAGAAATATTGTTTAATCATTTAAGAGTCATAAAATGGCTTGGAAAAAGAACTTATTATGTAAGACTTTAATGTAGAAAGGTTGTTCACTTACTGCACTAAAAAAATATTAGTAAGAATTGACACAGACAATGTGGACTCAGATGATTCCCAAAGGAGTCTATTTTTTGCCCTCCCCCTGCAGACTGAGCTTTAGCATGGATTTGTTTTTGGCCTTTGATCTGCTGATAACATTTTCTTTTATTATACAATGGGTAGGCAAACAATACTTTTTAATGATTTATGAATGCAGGTATATTGTTTTCGCTTGAGAAGGCCGAAGCGGCCTCATGCTTTCGTCTTTCTCGGTTTGGATCCCCTGATAAAACACTAGCTCTCGTTTTTTATATATTACATAAAGCAGTTTTAATTGCGGAATACCTGTTCTTAGCACACAAGGCCTGGAGTTACTAGGCAAAAACGATTGTGAAATTGATCGCGATGAATTATATTTTCAAAAGTTTGATGTGGAAAGACTGACTTGTATGGCCAAATATTGTATTACACTTGGATAATAATTACCAAAGAGACTGCCAATAGCTTTTACTCCACTTAATTCGGTGAATAAATGAGTTTTTGCATGCAAAACGCTCGTCAGATTGAGTGAGAGAAAAACAAAATGGCTGCTTTCTTGTTTTGTCGTCCATCCAGGGATGTCTTGCTCCTCAGGAATCACTTTGGCTTTAAGGAAAGGCACTGAAAATGGATTGTCTTGAAAGCACTCTCAAACAGATAAAAGATTTTGAGACAACTTATTTGAAATCTACAGAAAAAAAGCAATGATCATCGAAAGACATCAGTCACGCAGTTACGATTACATGCGTTACCCTCTGGAAAATATAAGCCTTGGTGTAACCCCCTCCCTACTGGAAATTTGGACAGATTGAAACCCCAACCCATCTGGAATTTCCAGTCCCTTCCATGGGGGTAATGTAGGGCCAATCTTTTTTCTTGCTCAGAACATGTTGCTCTTTATTTCCTAGTTTGCAGCTCTGTACTTAGTTTTATACAGACAGTTTGTATATTTTTTGTCCTATCTGTCATCAATGCCACCCTCCCTTTGGCCCTTAGTTTTGAAATGTAAATTGTTGCAGCAACTTTTAAAATTTTAAAAAGGTCATAATGCTTTAAAGAGATGAACAGGGTTGTTGCCAGAGGGTCAAATAGGGAGGGGTGGCAATGGCCCACTTCCCCAAGGAATTACTCCCACCCCTCCCCTATCAGACTGACCCCTCTCTCATATCAAGTCCCAATTAAGTTTAGCCACTGGATGTCACTCATTGCATTACAATAATTTATAAATTAATGTGCTCACCCTTGGAGCCTAAAAAAATCAATTTGTTGTCTGACTTCCCTGACCTTAACCCTACACATTTTCCACGTTTTTTTCATTTCTGATTTTGCCTGAATTTACCTCCAAATCCTGGCAAAAACCCTGATTAACATACTGATGCATATACCATGTACTGTATGTATATATACCTATAAAAACGAGGTTGAAAGTAGATGGGGCTGGTCTACTGAACTGCAGCTTGTCTTCAAAAAAGGGAACCATGTTAGCAGTAAGGCCATAGAATGTAAGCCTCTCACATAACTCTGTAATCAGGATGCATAATGTGACGTGAAGTCTGGTGGCACCACCAGGAAGATGGCTCCTGCTATTCAGTTTAACACTTGAGCTGAGGCTTGAGCTGTTTCCTTTGACCAAAGGTGTCAGGTCTTCATTGTCCCTTGAATCTTTACTGTTGGTATTTTCCATCATGGATTTGGCCTTCAATTCAGAACCATAATTGCATGTCATGAATATTGTGTCATTCATAAAAATAAAATTAATAAAGGGCCTTATTAAAGGTACTAATTAATACAGAGATATCAGGAAGAATCTTTCATTTTGACCTATCAGTATAACAATGATACTAATTAACTACATGTACACGTATTAAGGTACTTATTGACTAAATGGAAGGGTAGGACAGGAAAATATTTGACTTTGGGCCATAACAAAGTGCAGCGAGGTCTGTACAAATTGACAGAGAGCCAAGTATTTCCAGAAACATATCAGGGAGTTGTAACATGTAACAGCAGCTCCATGCTCTGCATTATTCAGTGAATAAAAAGTGCCATATTTGGAAAATACAGTCTAGTCTAGTGTGACAGCTAGTCTAGACACAGAAGCTGGTTGCCATTTTATCCCATAATTATGGTACTTTTATGTGCTTAATAATCCATAGCATGGCACTAAAGCAAAGTATGGGCATTACACATTTCAACTCCCTTATGTGTTTCTGGTATTTCCCCATCCGGTCCACCTAACTCAGTCAAAAAGCTTTTTATCATGTGACCATGCACTTTCAATTGTAAAACTAGCCTGCGAATGCAGCCGTCTCGCTTTGGGAACCACAATCAAAACATGGCCACCAAGAGAGACGTCTGCTCTTGAGACGGAAAATTCCATACTGATGACGTTTCGTGGACAGGATCTGGTCGCGTCATTTGATTGGCTAGTATGCCTAATTATCATATTATAATAGCCAATCAAATGATGTGACCAGATCCTGGCTGCATAACATCATCAGTATGGAATTTTCTGTCTCAACAAGCAGATGTCTCTCTCGGGGGCCACGCTTTGATTGTGGTTCCCGATGCGATACAGCTGTATTCGCAGGCTATTCTAAAACAAGAAGCAAAAAACAATATTGATGGGAGCAGACATTCTTTTCCAGTCGGCTTTTTAAGGCCAGGTTTTTCCAGCCAGCTTTTCTGACCCACTAACATCAAATACATATGGCCCCCAGCCCATCATGTGACTTTGAGTGGAATTGGGCTCACGGGGCTGTACGGGAAATATAGAGCAGATTTCACATGAGTGGGACAATTATCTACATGGCGAACAATATCGTACATCATGGCCGCCGCGCATGCGTAGAATGCATTACACGTCGTTCCAAAATTAGTGAAAACAGTGAAGACAAGGCTTACCTTTTCGCAATTTTCCAATTTGCTGCTTTAATATTTATATTTCTTGAGGTCCACAAGTTTTAATTTCAGTTAACATGCCTGCTCCTGCCCTCGACTATGATTGCTAACAAGTTGTGGATGATTAGACCGGTTCCCGATGCTCTGCTAAAAAACGACCCAAATTAGCTAGAGCCGCCATACATCTTCTGTTAAATACTGTAAAGGCCAGTCAGAAAGCTCAATTACAAAGACTTCCGAGTAGTTCATGTTTGAGGTCCACAAGTTTGAATCTATTCTGCAGATACCAAAGTAGATTCTAACGCCAGAAAAACGAGTTGAAATACTTGCTGTGGTGGTTCCAAACTTCCTGTAAATAACTGCATTTTAACGCCAAAACTCTCCTTCCCAAACGTACAAAGTTTAAAGGGACAGACCCGACTCGTTCAGCTGTTACATTTCCCTTCGCGCAGGACGTTGAAAACAGCAGCTCGTCCGCCATTTTGACTGTCGATGTCCATGTAACCACTCCTCATTCTATAAATACTCATCAACGGCTTTCTTTAAAAAAATAGATTTTCACGTACGCGCCCGCAATGACAACCGCTGACTGTACGAAATTGTTCGCCATGATTAAAGACATATGGTCTCAATCACGCTCGGCCACTATGGCACCCACTTCAATGATCTGTTAGCTGCCCAAAAAAAACACCATTGCATCTACCGCCTGAAAGCAGGCTATAACTCTATGCATGTAATGGTTGGATACAATAGGGAAGTCACAGCATACATGTACCAATACAGTAACCATGCCATATATAGTCAGTGCCGTAGTTACAATGTAGTTTGTCCCATTTCTATGAAATCTGATTTATGAACTACTGTGATATATAAGCACGAAACATTACCCTTACCAAAATGAGCCTCTGTTTTGTATACATTTAGTATACAAAAGGTATACATCAATCATACATTTAGGGTTAAATGTATATCTGATGTATACATCAAATGTACATATAGCAAAAATGGCAATTTTCATAACATACTAACTGAACATTAAAGTATACATAAAGTATACATCAGAGTTAAAATGTATACATTATGTATACATAAAAGGTGAGGGAAAATATGGATGCTGAAACATCATTAAGATGTATACATTAAGTATACATCACCATAAAGCTGAGAAATCAAACAGACTGATGATGTATACATTTAGTATACATCAATACTACTGAGGGCTAACCAAAATTATAGTGTATACAATAAGTATACATCAAAGTGAGGATCAGGAATGATAGAAAATATGGATGCTGAAACATGATCTTGGTGTATACATTAAGTATACATCACCATAAAGCTGAGAAATCAAACAGACTGATGATGTATACATTTAGTATACATCAATACTACTGAGGGCTAACCAAAATTATAGTGTATACAATAAGTATACATCAAAGTGAGGATCAGGAATGATAGAGGCATTTAAATTGTGGTGTATACAAAATGTATACATCAACATTATTCAATGTAAAATAAATTAAGTTATTCTGGTGATGCCTTCATGAATGGCTGAAATAAATTCAACTAAAAACTTTTAAAAGAGAATTACACTTGTTTAATAAATTTATATACTGTCCATACACAAAATATCCATACTATATTACACAAAGTGTAATATGCTATCTGATTACTTTGTAATTTGACAGCCATACAGGACTGAAATACATATGGGATAACTGAATCATGTTTAGATGAACTATATACATTACAGACATTGTGTGACGACTTGAGCCAGGGCCACTTGAGGCACAAGATCTTACCAATGACATTTCAGAATAAAAACAGCTATTCTTTAATTTCCAGTGACAAGCTGAAACATTATGAGATTTACACAGAAATAAAGCACAAATTACGAGTTGCGTGAGTTGGCAGTATATTTAAACTTGATGGACTCGACTTACATGTAATTTTCGTTAGAAACAACAAAGTCCTGATGCAACTTATTGCTGGTTGCACTATAGGTCAAGGCTTCATGCAACCAGAATAGCAGAAGAAAACATATAGGTTGGTATTTGTGAGCCGTCACAGGAATAAAACTAAAAGTGAGAACCAGTTCTGACGATCCGTTCTGACACGACAGGCCCACGGCCACGCGTACGGCTCGGGTGTTAAAATGGCCTTACGTGCTTTCCCAGATAGACACAGCAAAACAGTTGAAGATGAGTTGGTTGACCAATTCATTGGCATATTAGATTCCTCGAATATATAGCCAGACTATTTCGCAATTAATCCTCAGATGAAGCACTCCCGGCCAGCTCTAGTTCTCAACAACAAACAAAGATGGCGGCTGTGAACTGATCCCAGGATGCATTGCTTATCTAAAGTCCACTGACCTGAATTGTGCGGGCACATCGCACATTTTCAAAACTCGGCGGCATGACATGCGATCTCTTGTATAATATGGCTTCCAGACTGAGCAAAGGCCTTTCAAAACACATGGGAGATAAGAAAACTATAAAGGTAAGATGTGATCATTCAATCGTTGTGGATTGTTAACAAGAAAAAGGAATGTCGCGCAAAGTTATCATACTTTTAGTTCAGCTGTTGTTGGAAATGGGTTCGACCATTCCTCGTGGTTTTCATTATAATTTGAAAGGTTTTGCCTTATCCATTTTGATGACCAAATCCACATAAAAAGTTTACCAAGTTTATGTAGAGTGTAGAGTGAATCTTTTAGCAAAAGGATCGATCAAAATCTCGTCATGGAGTGAGATATTTTCACCCTCTTCGAACGGTAGTACTTTTAAAAAGACTGAATAATTATGCATGTGTCAATTTTAAGCCGGAGGGGGGGGGGGGGGGGGGGGGTCGGGCAGATTGCGGCATTTGACTTATTTCTAGAATTTTTGGTCAAATTCCCCACCCTGGGTAAAGAAAAAAATGTCAATTGTGATCAAATTACTCCACCTGGGGCAACGAAATTCCTCCTTAAACTATATATATACAGCTGAAACAATGGGGGAACTGGAGGTGATCCCAAATAAATGTGAAGCGTTCTTTTTAACTTAATGAAAACAGATGAAAACGCATTTTTGAAATTCATACCTTCCAACATCCAAGGCCAAGATTTATCAAATGCCGCATACCTGCCCGAGAACCCCCCCCCTGTGGCTTAACATTGATACATGCAATATCAGTGATATTTGTAATTTATTTTTAACTGAAATTTCACTTTGTACAATATTGCTTTTTCACGTGTTTATACATGCAATTCAAACAAATTTAGTCAGTAGTTTAAAATTCTTCGAGTTTTCGTCTGTAAATTGGTGGACATTGTGAAATATATATGGAATTTCACTTTATTATTACATGTAGTTTATAGTTGGGAAATAAAAATTCACCTGAAAACTTGACAGAAGTAAAATTTTACTTTTTAAGGGATATTTCACTTCACTACATTACAATCTTTTCGAACAGTATGTGTTCTATGAATACTACATGTATGCAATTTTGGAAAATAACTTGCTACATACATCCCTCGTATTCAGTAAATTATAACATCTTACTGTCTTCTATCATAGGCACAGCACTTGATGACTCGCAAGTGCTTGAACAAGAAGAGGTCTATCAATTGCTAATCAGATCAAGTACATGAGCTAGAAATTATGTGGATTCAGTTTTTGTGAGCCAGTACACTATAGATGAGGCTATGTAATCGAATGGACATTAAATAATTTATAATAACAAGTTAGTTATTTAGATTTTGTTACCAGTCTAGCCAGGGGTTTAATCATACCATAAGAGCTTATAATTATAGTGGCTACAAATGTATAGAAGGGCCTATGCCATTCACTACTGGTATATAATTTATTACCAGGCTACCAATCCTGTTAAGTATCTGTTATCTCAAGTGGGATCCACTGAATATGCAAGGTGGGGGTAAAATCCCAGTTGGGAAATCGTTCAAAAATCCATGTTTGGATCCTAGGTGGGATGAAGTTTATACCAGGTTTTGGCTGGGATCCCAGTTCATGGTGGGATCCTGTGTGGGATCCCGGCCATCCCATGTGGGGATCCCAACTGGGACAACATTGGGATCTCACATGGGATGGCCAGGATCCTACCTGCCATTTTCACCTGGACGCAGCTAATGTATTCATCACAAATTATGTAATGAGATTAACAAAGCTACTCAATATTTGTAATATCACTAACTAGAGTGGTTTAATCTACTTAAATTGTGAAACATGTAATATTTACTATGTCTTTAAATTGTGTTGCGATGTATTTTTCACTTCATGAACATGTGTTGTTACAATGTATAAGAATACTGTATTGAACTTGTTCCTCCAATTATTAGCTTAGAATGTTATAAACTATTCCCAACTTAGAAAAGTGTAGAGAATACACCATAATTATAACCATATTAAACTGTATTGTATACATTTTGTATACTGTCATAAGTTTTAAGCCTGCAAAAGTGATATTTTGGTGTATACAAGCCCCAAATAATGTATATTTTATGTATACATCAAAACTGAGCCCCTCCATTTATAAATGTATACATTTTGTATACATGACTATATATACCTAATAATGAATTTAGTATACAAAATGTATACAACATGATGTATACATTTTGTATACATTTTGTTTTGTGTTGTATACATTTTGTATACATTAGTTCCAAATAGTATATGTAAAATGTATACATTGTATACATTTTGTATACATGACTATATATACCTATTAATGCATTTAGTATACAAAATGTATACATCATGATGTATACTTTTTGTATACATCTTGTTTTGTGTTGTATACATTTTGTATACATTTTTTGTTTACATTAGTTCCAAATAGTATATGTAAAATGTATACATTGTATACATTATGTATACAATACGACTATACCTATTAATGAATTAAGTATACAAAATGTATACATCATGATGTATACTTTTTGTATAAATAATGTATACATTTTGTATAACAAATTTTGGTAAGGGTACTTCCAAGTTGTTGTAGTTTTACAGCAATTTCTAATGTTGCCAGACTAGACTACATGTATTTAAGATGAGACAGGCACGCAGGTATATTGATTATTGGGTTTGATTCCCAAAAGCGATACAACATTTGAGTTATAAATGTTTGTGATTCTCTCGTTTCCTTCCCTCCACAAAAACCAACATAAGTTACTTAATTCTGCTGTTACTGTCAGTACTGTTAGCCATACCTGGGCTATGCCTATAGCTAGATTTTAAACTCAGGAAGGTCCCGTACAAATATTCATTTATAACTTAAGTGATCTATAAAAGCTCATGAAAACTTGACTAAACTGCAGTTTACCTGTAGCCAGGTTGGGCTGCGTTGAAACGAACCATCCACTAAATCAACTTCCTCTTCATATCATCAGGTCATGTGTCTCTATAATTATAAACCTGACTATCATGTGATTCCTTCTGAGTTCTGTAATGTGACAACCGTCGTATTCGGTATCGGCTTGGGCCGAATGCCACGAAATTTAATGCCACCCGGAATGCCATTTGCTTAGCGGGCACAAAATCATAACTATCACCGCAATAACTTAACTTCTTGAAAAAGCTCCATCTACTGTTAAGAATATATTTGTTATCGACTTTACTCTTTCTTTGCGAAAGAAAATTCCCAACCATAACTCGTCCCCAGGCCTATGTCGTGGGTGACCGCGTTACGCAAAGCACGATGGGAAGGTCTACACTAAGAGCAGTGCACCAGCCGCCATCTTGGATCTGACCGAGAAGACCCTTCGATTACAACAGTGATCATTTTAAAAACAGTTTTGAAAATAAAACGCAAGCCGTGTGCAAGCCGTACTGGCTAACCAAAGGAAGAAAAGAACACACTCGTTTGTATATAATCAAGAAAAAAGACTGGGAGGACGAGGAAAAGCATGCGGAAGCACAGGAAACCCAAGCTCTGTTTGTGTTTTAAATTATAAGGGTTTGTATGAGATTTTTAACCGAGTATTTGGTTGTATCCGTTAGGCCAGAAATACTGAAATAAAATCAATGAAAACTCCCCTGAAGTCTTTATCTGTTCTTCATTGGGTTCTGTATGCAATTTAAGCGAATTATGTTGAAATTTTACCCCTCGACCTCTCTCTTCTTTCTTAGTTGGAGAGGTCGAGGGGTAAAATTTCAACAGAATTCGCTGAAATTGCATACAGAGCCCAATGAAGAACAGATAAAGACTTCAGGGGAGTTTTCATTGATTTTATTTCAGTATTTCTGGCCTAACGGATACACCCTTATAATTTAAAACACAAACAGAGCTTGGGTTCGGCCTGTGGCGGAAGGCGAGAATATCAGACGAACAAATGACAAAAGGCGACTACCGAGCTAGTGGAGTAGTGCTATACTGGTGTTGTGCTATGATGTAAATATTCGCTGTGTTTTTGTATGGAACTTGTCAGCCTTATAAAACGCAAGACTAAGGTAGATTATGACAATATTGATATTGGCATTGCTTTCGAAACTTATCAGGTATTCAGTTGGAGCTATATAATTTGCTGCAACTGAAACGAAACACCTGAAAAGTTAAAACCTCCCTGTAAAAACCGATCATAATAATAATAATAATAATGGCCCAACATAGCAGAATATATGCAATGACACAAGAACGAGATCGACACCCTTATTAAATTGTGTGAAAGCATTGGTGCGATCAACGCGCGCGCTGTTTCACAACACATCGGTTAGGTAAACGAAATTAAAATTATGTGGCTTGGTACACCCTGATTATCTCTCTGGGTCAAGTTAAACAAGTTTCGATTGCTATGCCGATATCAATATTGTAATAATCTACCTTTAGTCTTGTGTTTATTAAAGGCTGACAAGTTCCATACAAAAAAAACCCGGGGGGAGGGGGGGGGGGGATACTTACATGAAAAATGGGTATGTATGTGAGGCCAAGAGGCTCAAACCCTGACCCTGTTTGACCCAATCCGAGCTCCAAAACCCTGATTGCCCCTTCTTTAAATTGTTTTAAAAAGACGGTCGGATATATATCCCGGCCGGTATACCGCGTACCGGGATTGCATGCAAAATACGGAACATTTCAAGTCGGGACGTGGTATTGGGTAAACAAATCAGCAGATGGAGTACATAGATAAGTACTGAAGTACGAATTAGCGGCGTCACAATGTAAGGGAACCTCAGTGCTTGCATGTGGACAGGCGATCAAAATGCGGCAAACAGAATTACTTTTTTTGACATAGTAGCTAAAAAAAAAACTGAACCCTAACTGCCTAAAAATACTGAACCCCGACCCTGACTGCACCCAAATTATACTCAAATCCTGACCCTGATCTGCCCAAATCAGGTCAAAACCCTGACCCTACCTGCCCAAACTGAGCTCAAAACCCTGAGCCACCCGGGCGGCACATACATAATACGTCACAAACAGGAGTACCCCCCCCCCCCCCCCCGGGACAAAAACACACACAGCGAATCTTTATAGCACTAGCTATATAGCTGGGTAGTCGCCTTTTGTTGTTCGTTGATATTCTCGCCTTCCACATGCTTTTCTTCGTCCTCCCAGTCTTCTGAACTTCTCTCACAATATCGTCTTCATGATATTTTTGTTCTAGTACGAAATTGCTCTGCCATATCAATGAAAATCTACTCTAATTCCGAGCGTGTGAAAATTCTACAAAGAAAACAAGTCGCTACAAGTTAGCCGCAAGACTCCGGTGGGACGAAGTGACGTAAAAAACGTCACAGGAATTAATGTCAACAAAATGGCGGCGCCCAGGTCTTCGAGAGGCCAACTTCTCAACTCTGAAAAAGTTTTATCAAATTTTTATACATTTTCTGAACAAAGTACATCTGAACGGATGTTTTTGAGCGCAAATGTGTTTTTCACTCGGGTATCCCTTTATTAACTGAGAACAATATTGATTAGAATCAAGCATAGGTTATTAAAAGCACACTCTAGGAAATGAAATGCAGTACCTGGAAAGCTCTCTCGAAACTTGAAAGTGAAATTGAAAACTTTCGGAAATCCCGAATGTAGAAAATTAATTAAACCGCCATGTACTGTCAACGACGACAATGAACGTCAAGACGGTGACTTGATAGTATCAAGTAGATCGCTACGGGCTTACGAGTCGTTCTAATTGCTAGCCTCTTTTCTTTATATTTTGTCTCAAAATACAGGAAATACCATTTTAGAGGATTTGATTTTCCATTTTTTCCCGGGGGTGAAACGGAGGGGCACTGAAAGAAAGAGACATTAAAAACAATTTCTATAAGGGGTTTGACAACAAGTCTTTAGGAGCTTCAAGCAAAAACGACTCCAGAGCACGCATGATCATCAAGTTACAAACTGACACATTTTGTGATCCGAGTTAGTAAAGTTCACATCAAAACACGAGACAATTAGTAAGGAGCACTGAAGGAATCGTGGTAAAAATACAAACGAAGGCGATCACAATTTGTTAACACTCGCAAAACTCGAAACGCATACCATTCATTACCACCGATATGAACCCAGCACTTCCAAATATTTCACATATAATATACAAACACCTATTAAGATACACTACTTTCATATTATCGTTTCAAAAACTTTTTTTTAGTTTTCCTCTCGTCTCCCACCGACGTTGTCCTGAACCTTCGTGACCTTCTAGTTAACTGAAGCATAATTCAGTCAGTACCCAAACACTACTAAGGGAGCATTCATTATTTATGCCAGGGGGTGGGCTGGCAAGAATGAGGGGGGGAAGGGGGGGCACAATAAATTCAGGACACTCGATGGGGGGTCATCAGAAAATATGGAAACAAATGTGGGGGTGGGGGTGGGGGCTATTTTTCAAATTACATTTAGAGGGGTCATGAGATTTTTCCTTGGAAGTGGGTCAAGAGGTTTTGTTTAGGCTTATGATGGATCTTGCCAGCCCACCCCCTGACATAAATAATAAATGCTCCCTAATCATTCCACACACTCCCACTTGCAAATTGGCTCATTCCGGTTGCAGGAAAAATTGTGCTACTTGCCCCTACATCGTAAAAGGCGAAACCCGTTCCATCCATTCGCATATCACTACTTGTAACTCTAAAAACATAATATACATGGTGCAATGTAATCTCTGTTACCTTCGATACTGATAGGCGAAACCAAACGACGCCTCAAAGACAGATTCAACGAACACAGACGGTCAGTTGACAAACCTAACATTAAGTCCAAACCCTCCACTGTTGCCGCAGAACATTTTCTTTCTAACCCTAACCATTCCGGCTAAAACTAACATGCAACTCATAGCTCATTTCCGCTAATTTTTATTTTTTCATTAGTCTTTGCATCATTAATTTAGCTTACCTACATCATTTGATTACGTCATAGTTACAGGCGTCACTTCCTATTCACATATTGTAAAATGTTATCCTATATATGGTAACCCCCTATTTTAGAACTCTCCACTTACAATATCTACATTGTATCTAGTACCTGAGAAGGCTAGTTTCAGCTAGTCGAAATGTAGCACGCTTAAAACTACACGTTTCAGCTTTGCTGGATAACGAGCCAGACATCATCGGAAGTTCGGAAATGCGTGCGGGCCGGTTGCTATGGAGTGACGTCATAGTCGTGGCAAATATCAATCATTATTGTGATTTGCGGTTTTCGCTTGATCGCTTTGGTAATTACTTTATGTCAGCAAAGGTTGTACTTCGATCTTGCGGATCCTGCGTTATTTCAGGGGCTGTACTTCAGTGCCAGTGGCATTTTGACATGAGCGGGAAATACAGTATTATGAAATTAAGCCGGTAAAGGATTGCTTTGCATACTGGACTCGTGCTTCGACTTATGGACGTATCCGCTTTGCGCCGTGTTTTTCTCGCTGAATCAAGCGGCAAATTCTCCTCAGCACTGGCATCTTCTGAATTCGGAAACTTTGCGGCGTGAAATTTGTAAGTTCCTGTCATACAGCCTGGTTGCACGATCCATTCGCAGTTTTCTTCGCCACTAGCCGACAGTGTCCAAATAGAAAATAGCGGGCTTTGGGATTTGGATGAATGACTGCAGGATTGTCGATGGAAAGGTGGGTGTCTCGCTACGACATTCGGCGTTTTGGCGGCAATTATGCGCTAAAATCAGAAGAATTTCATCTTCAGTTAGAGAATTACCAGTGGCTAATAATAAACAATTGAAAAGAACAAACCACTCGCAATCGCTTCTAGGTCAAGACGAAACACCAACCCCGCCACCGACCCAGCCAGCCTCTTACGAGGAGATCCAAAGCTTAAAAGTGTCTCTGGCGAGAGCAAACGAAGAAATTACATCCCTGAAACAGAACGAAGGAAATCGAATAACGAACACGTATGTATATATAAAGTAGAAGGAAATTATATGGGTGCGAAAATGGCGGGAAGTCCCCCAAAGTTCAAGGTCTAGAAGAGCTTCAAAGGCACACATTTGGAGCATAATCAGCGATATTTCTGGTGTCCAGAATTCTGATGTGCAGTCAATGCTAAACCAAATCGCCGAAGAACTGACCAAGAATAAAGGGGAAAGTAAAGCATCTGACGTGATGCTTGGGGAAAGTGCCCCAAAATATCTACAGTCCCAAGTTGAAGTCTTGAACACAAGCCTATTTTTTGAGTTGTTCGGTATCCCAGCTGGTTTACCCAGGTTGAAGTCCACGGCACCACAATATGCCTGAGCACTTCGGGATATTGAACACAAGCCTAAAACAGATGTATGCCAAAACAAATATTTTTTGAGTTGTTCGGTATCCCAGCTGGTTTACCCAGGTTGAAGTCCATGGCACTACAATGTGCCTGAGCACTTCGGGATATTGAACACATGCAAGCTCAAAAGAGATATCCGAAACAAATTTTTTTTTTTGAGCTGTTCGGTATCCCAGCTGGTTTACCCAGGTTGAAGTCCACGGCACTACAGTATGCCTGAGCACTTCGGGATATTGAACACAAGCTCAAAAGAGATATGCAAAACAAAATTATTTTTTTGAGCTGTTCGGTATCCCAGCTGGTTTACCCAGGTTGAAGTCCACGGCACTACAGTATGCCTGAGCACTTCGGGATATTGAACACAAGCTCAAAAGAGATATGCAAAACAAAATTATTTTTTTGAGCTGTTCGGTATCCCAGCTGGTTTACCCAGGTTGAAGTCCACGGCACTACAGTATGCCTGCATGAGCACTTCGGGATATTGAACACAAGCTCAAAAGAGATATCCGAAACAAAATTTATTTTTTGAGTTGTTCGGTATCCCAGCTGGTTTACCCAGGTTGAAGTCCATGGCACTACAATGTGCCTGAGCACTTCGGGATATTGAACACAAGCCTAAAAGAGATGTACGCCAAACAAAATAGTTAGCCTATACCTACGAGTAGCCGTTACCCATTGCGAAATTTGCGCAAATCAGATCAAAACAACGCGAATTACCGGTCGCGAACTGCAGCTACCGACTACAAACAACAAGACACGAGAAACCTGCTGCCAGGGTAACATCTAGCACATCTCGATATCTCATCCGCTTTATTTTCAGTATCCGCAATAATAATTTGGGGTCCGAATAATAAGCGAAGTTTGTGGCGTTTCCAACAGTAATTGGCAAGCGTGTAAGTCGCATTTTCGTCTCATTAAAGTAAAATCCACATCGTTCCCGACTTATGAAATAATAAAGATTTATGTATTGCTGATTTTGAGAAATTAGCTGAAAGTCGGATAAGCACATACGGCAAACCAGATAAATCGTCGACCTAGATCGAAACGTACTGAAAATCGGGCTACGAATGACTAGATTTCGTGCACTACTACGGGTAGTCGACTGATGAAAGGTAAAATGCAAAAGTAGTTCTTTATTACACATTGACACCTACGGCCGATTATGATATCTAGGCGCTAAAGTAGGCAATTTAAGGTGACATGAGGCTGGACTTAATTAAATGGAATGCTCCTGCTTCCTAGAGGACCCCCTGGTGATAGGGGACCGTTGGTCCCCTATCACCAGGGGGTAGTTTAGTTGCTAAGAGTGTCTGGCTCGTTATGCGGCTGAGTCCTTGGATGGACTTGATCGCTCTATTAATGATTCTTTGGCTGTTCATGATCAGACCCGGCAACGTACATTTAACAAGCAGGTATTCGTCCGCGAGTTATATTATATTTAATGGTTTTTTCCATCGGTATATTATCTGATTGAACTAGTTAGAAAAAATCAAAGAAAATGAAAAGCAACTACACTTTTGGAACATTCCATCACATGAAAATAAATAACGCACGTATTATAAGAATGGAAAACAAACCGGGAATATGGTAAACCTTGTTAGCCAATTAATATTATATAGACATGAAAGGCATTCGACCAAAAGACTAAAAATAGGCCTCCCGGCATATAATTATTGAGACCGGAATTGATTTCTGACCGTATTCAGTTTATCGGCCGACACAGAGAAAAGACTGAATACTTTTTCGGGTATTTAGTTTAGTAAACTTATGAGCAAGCTTGTAGATAGTGAATTAATTCACTGATACAACAGCGTGACAAGGCCACGGTTATAGGCAGTGGAGGCGGTATTTTAAAAAGTCCTGCTAGAAATATGGAGGTCAAAGCTGACTCTGGAATAAGGTAAAAGTCAAAAACAGGCCTAAATTATAACGAGTGAAAAATTAGGTTACCGTAAGAATCTTGTCTTAGAACCGAGGAAAAGCAGTCAATTTTGCGGATATTTTATCACTAGAACCTTTGCAATTGTAAATGATCGGTTCCAGGAGCAGTCGAATTAATCCAGTCGACGCGCCTTAGTTGTTTTCCTAGTTTCTTCAGCAATGTGGGTTGATTTTTATAGCCGAGCGAGCTGCAATAGGGACTTTAAGATACCACGACGGCAACGTCGACGGCAACGCGGTGAAACAATGGACTTAATATACAAAATACAATAACTGCATGCACGTGAAAATGCATGTAGCTGCATTCATTTTAGCCGTTGACTGCCCAAACACGACGTGAAAACACTGACTTTTACGTTCCGTAGAGAACGAGAACCTGAAAACGTAAATGGCACTGCTATTGGTTAGGCCTAAACGGAACTATGTGCACATTCTATTTCAGTTTCGAAAACGTGGATGAGAAATGCAACAAAAGTAGAAGAAAAGAAACGATAATAAACAAATTATCGATAACACCATTTTTCACATCACGTCGTCGCAGCCGCGTCGCCGTAGTAGTAGTAGTTAATATGTCGTCTTTTGTGGGGACTGACTGAAAAATACTTCATCGCACCAAGGTTTTTTGTCACCTGAGAAGTTTTCTCTTTGTAGAGTCATTTTCATACATTCAGAGCTCGGATCAATCGAAGTAACCAATTCACATAGTTCATTCGATTTTTTCGGGCTATTTAATATACATTGTTTCTCTCATGTTTAGCTAGAAAACATGGACAATACATAAAATAGATATTATAGACTTTTTGCTAAAAGCAAATCGGGTTGATGTACCCAAATTCTATTGAGTAGCATGTATCATAATTGCTTCTCATTATCTGTAAATAATATATCTATTCTTGCGGAGATTGTTACAGTCTGAGCTGTTCGGTGATAGAGTCGCGCCCGCGTTCGTTTGACGTCAATGCAAATAACTTGTCACCAACTTCACTAACTATAAAAACAATATAAAGAAACTCGTCAACCACCAAACACAGCCCTTTTATCAGATATTGAGATAAACGGTACATTCATAATTAATCATTATCGACACAATGTATAATCGACTAAAGTAAAGCCTGAAATTTTAGGTGCAGTTTCGGTGATGCATGCATGTAACCTGAAAAGATTATATAGTCTAGTCTGCTGCTTCCGTTACACTACTATATTTTAAACCAGGTGAACACGACAATTTGTTTTCGGCTCGGCACTCCTTTTTTTTGTCGTGTAAAGACTTTCTGTCTTGTTCCTTGTTAGCTACTAATTCAGTGAAGTACAGTGAATTAAAGATACAGTAACTATGAAGTTCATTGAAGTGTTAATAAAGTTCCATTTTCTGTTGAAAATAGAGTGTTCAATGTTATAGAAATAACGTTAGTAATCGAGATTCAGTAGTCAATTCAGCTCCATCGATCTCATTTCGTGCAAAATGACGGGGTATTGTAGGTCGTGCATAGCCTGAATTTCAGCCGTCTCCTCCGGTTCGTTCCTCTCTCGGCCGGGAGGAACGAACCAGAGGAGACGGCTGAAATTCATGCTAGGTCGTGGAAGACCTAGCCAGGGGGCTTTGAAAGGGACGATTCCCCTACCCCTGGGGAAAATCGTCAATATTGTTTCTGTCTTTTTACAATCCCCCAGGTCAGCCCGGGGGTCGACCCCTCCGGGAAGCCGCTGATAGGTGCATTAGTTTGTCCCATTTCTATGAAATCTGATTTATGATAAACAACCATATTTCCTGAATGCAAGTAAACAATGTCAGTACTTAGCTAGTGTGATATATAAGAACGAAGCATTACATGTACTTCCAAGTTTGTGACATTGTTGTATTTTTACAGCAATTTCTAGTGTTGCCAGACTAGACTATTTAAGATCAAACAGGCATCATACATACATATGGTCCTGGGCCACAAAAATGAGAGGCATGCACGTCTAGGTTTGATTCCGAAAAGCGATACAACATTTGAATTATAAATGTTTCCCTCCCTCCACAAAAAACAACATATTAAGTTACTTAATTCTGCTGTTAGCCCCCGGTGTTAGCCATTCCTGGGCTAGCTAGATTTTAAACTTAGGAAGGTCTGTAAAAATCTTCATTTATAACTTAAGCGGTGATCTATAAAAGCTCATGAAAACTTGGATAAACTGCAGTTTACCTGTAGCCAGGTTGGGCTGCGTTGAAACGAACCATCCAATAAATCAACTTCCTCTTCATATCATCAGATCAGGTCATGCGTTTATAAACCTGACTATCATGTGATTCCTTCTATAATGTGACAACCGTCGTGATCGTGATCGGTATCGGCTTGGGCCGAATGCCACGAAATTATGCCACCCGGAATGCCATTTGCTTAGCGGACACAAAATCATAACTATATCACCGCAATAACTTAACTTCTTGAAAATGCTCCATCTACTGCACCGGTTAAGAATATATTTGTTATCGACTTTACTCTTTAGCGAACAAAACTTCTTTGCGAAAGAAAATCCCCCCACCACAATTCGTCCCCAGGCCTACTTCGCGGGTGACCGCGTTGCGCAAAGCACGATGGGAAGGTCTACAGCTCTATTGGAAGCAGTGCATTCACCTTCTAAGAGTTATTTTAGCCACGACCCTGGTTTCATCACTATTTCTGTTTCGATTACAACTACGTACATAGGGGCGCTTTCCATTCAACCACAAAAACCGAACATTCCGGTCAGAAATCAAATGGAATAGTAAAATTTCCGGTTCGAAATTTAGGAAATTGTGGACCACTTCGCGAGGTGGTCCTCTTTTTCCGAAAACTCCGGTTCGACCGAAATTTTCTGTTCCATTCAAAATTCCCGGTTTAGATTTGCCATGATGTGCCAGTTTTGAGAATTGAAATCGAGGCTACTAATAACCGGGTGGTTTCTGCGAATGGAACGCGTATTCAGTTCCGACCGGTTTTTCTAATTCGAAAAATCCCGTTCCATTCAACATTCGAAATTTTCGAAACTTCTAACCGTTCGTTTTGGTTAAATGGAAAGCGCCCTGAAACAGTGAGCATTTTAAAAACAGTTTTGAAAATAAAACGCAAGTCGTACGCAAGCCGTACTGGCTAATTATATAGGCAAAAGAAACCAAAGGAAGAAAAGAACACACTAGTCGTTTGTATATAATCAAGAAAAAAATATTTAAGTTAGAACAATATTGATTAGAACCAAGCACTCTTGGAAATGAAGTGCAGTACCTGGAAAGCTCTCTCGAAACTTGAAAGTGAAATTGTAAAGTTTGGGAAATCCCGAATGTAGAAATTAAACCGCCATGTACTGTCAACGACGACAATGAACGTCAAGACGGTGACTTGATAGTATCAAGTAGATCGCTACGGGCTTACGAGTCGTTCTCATTACTAGCCTCTTTTCTTTAAATTTTATCTCAAAATGCAGGAAATACCATTTTACAGGATTAGATTTTCCATTTTTTTCCGGGAGTGAAAGGGAGGCCGGCACTGACTGAAAGAGACATTATTTATAAACAATTTCTATAAGGGGTTTGACAACAAGTCTTTAGGAGCTTTAACAAGCAAAAACGACTCCAGTGACGCGTGGAGTCGTCAACTTAGCACGCATGATCATCAAGTTACAAAACACATTTTGTGATCCGAGTTAGTAAAGTTCACATCAAAACACGAGACGGTAAAAATACAAACGAAGGCGATCACAATTTATTAACACTCGCAAAACTCGCAACGCATCCATTCATTACCACTATAACCCAGCACTTCCAAATATTTCTCATATAATATACAAACACCTATTAAGATACACTACTTTCATCTTATCGTTTCAAAAACGTTTTTGATAGCTTTCCTCTCGTTTCCCATCGACGTTGTCCTAACCTTTGTGACCTTCTAGTTTAATCACAATTCACGGTACCCAAACACTACTAATCATTCCACACACTCCCACTCAGTTGCAAATTGCAATTGGCTCATTCCGTTGCGGGAAACATTGTGCTACTTGCCCCTACATCGTAAACGGCGAGACACGTTCCATCCATTCGCATATCACTACTTGTAACTCTAAAAACATAATATACATGGTGCAATGTAATATCTGTTACCTTCGATACTGATAGGTGAAACCAAACGACGCCTCAAAGACAGATTCAACGAACACAGACGGTCAGTTGACAGACCTAACATTAAGTCCAAACCCTCCACTGTTGCCGCAGAACATTTTCTTTCTATAACCCTAACCATTCCGTCTAAAACTAGTTAACATGCAACTCATAGCTCATTTCCTTAGAACTCAGTCATTCATCCCTCACGAGACTCAATTCATTTACATATATGTTTTATTCAGCATCATTAATTTATTTTTATTTTTTCATTAGTAGTTTGCATCATTAATTTAGCTTACCTACATCATTTTATTACGTCATAGTTACAGGTATTGTAAAATATTATCCTATATATGGTAACCCTCTACAGTGGAACCTGCCAAGGGACTGGGGAAATTGGTTCGTTATATGGAGGGTTCGTTAAATCGAAAACCTCGTTACAACGAATTTGCGGAAAAACTACCAAAATGTTGGTTATATCGAGGATCTGTAGATGTCTCGATAGTGCCAGTATGTGTTGACATGCACTGTTGACTGAGAGGTTGTTCTCTTGTTACAGGATTAACGGATTTTCATCGCTGTTGGTCTGTTCCGCATTCATCTTTTGTCGCGTGTTGACATTTATTCGTTATATCGGGGTAGATTTTACGTTTGGGCTGCCGGATTTTGTTCGTTATAACGAGGATTTCGTTATATCGAGGTTCGTTATATCGAGGTTCTGTTACATGCATTTTACTTGTAATTTTGCCGGGCTGAAGAATATCGTTCGTTATACCGAGGACTTCGTTATATAGAGCGGGTTCGTTAATAAATAGAGGTTTACCCTGGATCAGAAGTTGGAAACCGCCTCTCCTAGATCACATTAGCTTCTCCTTTCGATTAAGACGTCTCGCTTCGAGCCTCTGGCATCCAGGGTAATAGAGGTTCCACTGTATTTTAGAACTCTTCACTTACAATATCTACATCAGTTGTATCTAGTACCTGAGAAGGCTAGTTTCAGCTAGTCGAAATGTAGCACGCTTAAAACTACACGTTTCAGCTTTGCTGGACTGAGTCCTTGGATGGACTTGATCGCTCTATTAATTATGCTTTGGCTGTTCATGATCAGACCCGGCAACGTACATTTAACAAGCAGGTATTCGTCCGCGAGTTACATTATATTTAATGTTTTTTTCCATTGGTATATTATCTGATTGAACTAGTTAGATAAAATCAAGAAAATGAAAAGCAACTACTCTTTTGGAACATTCCATCACATGAAAATAAATAACCCACGTATTTTAAGAATGGAAAACAAACCGGGAATATGGTAAACCTTGTTAACCAATATTATATAGGCATGAAAGGCATTCGACTAAAAGACTAAAAATAGGCCTCCCGGCATATAATTATTGAGACCGGAATTGATTTCTGACCGTATTCAGTTTATCGGCCGACACAGAGAAAAGACTGAATACTTTTTCGGGTATTTAGTTTAGTAAACTTATGGGCAAGCGTACTGATAGTGAATAATTCACTGATACAACAGCTTGACAATGCGAGTTACAGGCAGTGGAGGTGACATTTTAAAAAGCTCTGCTAGGAATATGGAGGTCAAAGCTGACTCTGGAATAAGGAAAAAGTCAAAAACAGGCCTAAATTATAACGAGTGAAAAATCGAGGAAAAGCAGTCAAGTTTTCGGATATTTTATCACTAGAACTTTTGCAATTGTAAATGATCGGTTCCAACTAGCAGGAGTCGAATTAATCCAGTCGACGCGCCTTAGTTGTTTTCCTAGTTTCTTCAGATGTTTATAGCCGAGTGAGCTGGAATGCTAGCGCAAATGGCTTTTAGTTGTATGTCCACTTATATGTGTTAATCTGTCGTCCGTTTATGGGGACTGACTGAAACATACTTCATCGGTTGTCGGTTGAGAAGTTTTCGCTTTGTAGAGTCATTTTCATACATTCAGAGCTCGGATCGATTGAAGTAACTCATTCACTAGTTCATTCGATTTTTACGAGCTGTAATTAATACATTTTCTCTCTCTCTCTCCGTCATGTTCAGCTAGAAACCATGGACATACATAAAATAGATATTAATATAGACTTTTTGCTAAAAGCAAATGTGATGTACCAAAATTCTACTGAGTACGTAGCATATATCATTTATAATTGCTTCTCATAGATTGTTTCAGTCTGAGTTCGGTGATCCTGAACTGACCATGAGAGTCGCGCCCGCGTTCGTTTGACGTCAATGCAAATAACTTGTCACCAACTTCACTAACTATAAAAACAATATAAAGAAACTCGTTAACCACCGTACACATCCCTTTTATCAGATACTGAGATATACAGTACATTCATAATTAATCATTATCGACACAATATATAATCGACTAAAGTAAAGCGTGCAATTTTAGGTGCAGTTTCGTTGATGCATGTAGATGTATGTAATCTGAAAAGATTCTATAGTCCGCTGCTTCCGTTACACTATTCTATTTTAAGCCAGCTAGGTGAACAAGGCGACAATTTGTTTTCGGCCCAGCACTCCTTTTTTTGTCCTGTAAATCAAGTGGAATAGTTCCGAGTACGCGTCCCCGAAAGTCTAGGTGTTCTGAGAGGCCTGTGGATAGGTAGTCTCGGTCCGCCTGTTTGGAGTGCCGTGCCCAAGTTAGGAGTACCGTGCCCAAGTTAGGAGTACCGTGCCCAAGTTAGGAGTACCGTGGCTAAGTTAGGTGTACCGTGCCCAAGTTAGGAGTACCGTGCCCAAGTTAGGAGTACCGTGCCCAAGTTAGGAGTACCGTGCCCAAGTTAGGAGTACCGTGCCCAAGTTAGGAGTACCGTGCCCAAGTTAGGAGTACCGTGCCCAAGTTAGGAGTACCGTGCCCAAGTTAGGAGTACCGTGCCCAAGTTAGGAGTACCGTGCCCAAAATGCTTGTCGTGTGAACTGGACTTTAATATATAAGTCTGACTGTTAGTAACTTATCGTGTATCGCCTGTTTGAAAATGTAGTTACCAGCGCCTCTGCTGCATCTTGGAATCAAAAGATGTAATTCAGAGTTGGCGGTTGAGAGACGTAGGAACGATCGAATTAGTCAGAAATTCAGTTGATATTCTGACGGAACGAGGTAGAGGCCCTGGTATCCTCTAGGGATTGCTGGTACTATTTAAGCTTGGAGCGGGAAAGGTGAGTCAGTCAGTTGATAAGTACTCAGTTACTTTTCGTTTCGATTTGATATGATCGTTTTAAGGACAGTTTACCTCGTCCTCGGATGTCTGTGCCATTGCATTAGTCTGGGAATACGTTTCCACACAGTTTTTTAGCCACATCTATAAAAGAGTGGTGTTTTAGTGGTTTTTCGTATCTGGTGTGGCACATTTCATGTAAGTAGGGCGTGTGTGACTGCCTGTCACTCCATGTTAAACTATTTAATATGAACGTCTCGGTGTAGTGTAGTCAGAATTCTGAATTTTATTGCCATCTTTTATTCAAGAAATCATGAGTTCAACATTTCGGTCGGTGCGATTTGTTTGCTTTTCCGCGATTGGGTCATTTATATGATGGAGCTAAATAGGTTTCAACTAAACTTCTTTTTCCAGTTAGGTATTTCCCGGAAATGCCGGATATAATATCAATCAAAACTAGCCTGCCCCAGGGAAGGGATATTTATAGGAAACATAAGGAAGGTAGGGGAGTGGGATGGCGAATTTGATATTATTGACCAAAGATGTTGTCCCAAGGGTGGGGAATTTGACTTTGGGGGAGGGGGGGGGGGGGTGTCCCACCTCTTCCCCCCCTCCTCCTCGGGCAGTTACTGGTTGATAGATTCATAACTATCAATGGCTTCTCCTGAGATACTGTATCTTTAATTTGGTGTTCAAAATCCAGAAAATCCAATGTTCATTCTGAGTTCAGGTATGGCAGGAGTCCATTCGCTCCTGGGTATGGCGAAATTAATTTATTAAATATTATTTTAATATTTATCATTTTTATTTCCTCTTGAGGTAATTTCCACGAAAACCTCATGACATGATTTCACTGCAGGTCATGTGATGTACATGATCCAAGATTTAAACTTTCCATGAAAATGCGACAGAAATTAATTCTCTAAAAATCCCAACTCCTTTCGGGGCTAGGCAGGAGTGAGATCCTAAATCGCCATGCCTCTCATAGCTTTACTTGGTTATATTTTTACGTAGACTTTTCCAAAAATAAATAATCCGATTTTGATTGAAGTATTCAATTCAGTCGGTTTTAATATATCGCTGAAATTATAACTGATTGGTCATGACAATTTTTCTACGATCCCCTCTCTAGAACTATTTGCATTACACGTGGCAACTTCAAATCGAGGTCGCGATTGAGAAAGGAGAATTTGGACTTTGATCACGTGCGGGTTATTCCCTCCGCTCTATTTAGTTTGTTCGATTTCCAAGAATCATAACTAAACCTAAACTTTCATAATAATTTGTCGTTCGCGTCAGATCACACGCAAGGATGGACCTCGAAAAGCTTAAGAGAAACCTCAAAGAACACGAGCAGGAGCATGTATTAATGTACTGGGAAGAATTAGACGAAGAGCAACAGGCGAGATTTTACGATGATTTGAGAAGCATCGACTATGCTAAGACGCACCGGTCTTTTACTACGACTATGGAAGCTGCAGAAAATCATAGTGGAGAAAAGAAAGATGAGAGAATTCTCCCTATACCTCCAGAACAGGTCGGTAGCGTCTCTCGAGCTGGCAAAGACCTCAAAGTGTGGGAAGAAAGAGGTTTACAAGAGATCGGAGAGGGTAAAGTTGCAGTGCTACTCTTGGCTGGAGGGCAGGGTACTCGTTTGGGTGTACCTTACCCAAAAGGCATGTATAGCGTTGGATTGCCGTCTGGAAAAACACTCTATCAGCTCCAGGCTGAACGGATACTTAAAGTACAAGAGCTGGCTTCTAAGAGGACTGGAAATAGGTGTATTGTACCGTGGTAAGTGAGAGAAATTCAAGAGAAATTGGGTTTGTTTTAACAGCGTCCACGTTGCTATACTCATTGAAATTCAGACCTTCAAAATGCAAATTAATTGCCATGGTTGTTAAAATAACACCCAGTTTATATGAGAGTGTTAATTATTCTCTTTTTCCTCATTTAAATTTTGCGGCTGTCAGCTGTGCATTGATGATTACAGCATGAATTTTTTTTATGATTCAGTTAAGACAACTCGAGCTGGTCGATGTCATCTGATTGCCAACTCTCCGAATTCTGTCACGCAATACTGTGTTCATTTTCAAGATATACTTATAGTATCTGTACGTCTGTCTGTCTTAATTAACTCGTGATTCTTAATCTGACCAAATAACAATATACATCACTTTACATACAAGGACACCACTTGTTTATAAGATTGTTGGTGGTCTGACCTCACACATCTGTAATTTTTTTGTTTTGTGTGTTTTGTTTTCAGAACTTCATAGCTTCAAAAATACCATTTTATATCAGTCAACCCTGGACTGAAATATCAAATTGTAATTTATGATCCAAATTCTCTCAGATTTTCTCCAGTATTCCTTTAAAACATCTTTTACTATACTAGTCTGTGTCTAGTTATTTTCATACCCGACTTTGGTAATGCAACTGTTCATCTTTCTGTGGTGGAGTTCCTCATTAAGCTGTGGCTATGTTACTCTTGTGATTTTTTGCGATTCAATTTTCTTAAAAACTATCACATCCCCAGCTTGTGGTAAAAATCACACATGTGGCCATTCTTGCACAGACGACGCGACAGCTGAAAAAATCACACAAAAATTCATGAGAAATTCAATGAGTTGAATTTTTCGTGACAAAAAGTAACAGAGTTGTCGCACATGCAGCTGTTGTAGTTCAAATTTCATCAGTTAAAAATTTGAACTAGGGAATCATTTTTTTTTCAACTTATAGGGAAGTTATATTCGAACTAAGGAGTGTTTGGATTCACTTAGTATTTTTTTACCTTATTATTGTAGTTTCTTTGGCTACCCAACGAGGGGGCCAGAGTCCCCCAAGTCGGAACCAACCATCAACTACTAGTGGTTGCCAGAACATATTTTTTCACTTGTATTTTATGTTCAATGGGATACTGGGTTTGTGTCATCAATTGACGGGCTACAATGTATGTGCAACAAGGGCATAAGTGACTCCTGATCACATTCTAAATTATCCTTCAAATTTTTTTTTAGGGAGAGTGTAGAACGCGATCATGAGTTACTTATGCCCATATTGCACACAGCCTTTTGATTAATGTGCAGTTTTAGTAAAATTCCAAGGTTTTACTGCACATATAGATGCAAATTTAGACTAGATTGAGAGGGACTGGGTACTAGTAGCACCATCATAAATTATATAGTAAAATAATGAGAGAATACAGTCTCATTCTTCAGTTTTCAGTTTTGTTTATTTACACACTGATCATTTTACATGTACAAAGATAAGAATTAATTGTACAACGAATAGAACATAAGGATAATTTTAGAAAGTGACAGTTGATATCAGTTGAGTTGATAGATAGATTGGTGTGTAGTGGTCAAAGGAGCATACCCTGTAGCTTTCGGGTTGACCACTACCTTTTGAGAACAGAAATGCGGAGCAGTCAGCTATGAAAAGATACAGTAATTCTAATCTAACAGTTAAATGTACAGTAACTATTGTATTAAATGTATAAAATATATCATTCTAATTAACTAAATGTAATTAATTATTTGTAAGGTTAGATATTGTAAGAATTAAACTAGATTTGTTTGCTCAATAAATATTTCTTGTAAGACTTTTTGAAACTGCAAAAAGGTAGTTTTTAAATAGAAATTGGTATTTCCTCCCAAATTTTAGTGATCATAAACTTGAAAGTATGTTCACCATACTTAGTTCTTACAGGGGGTCTGTGAAGATTTTGATATGCAGAATAGCTGGTATTGTGTGAGTGGACTTCAGAAGCCGGCTTAACTAAATATTATGAAATACAGAAAGAATTTTGTTTTTGTTGTTAATTAGTTGATATGCAAAGAGAGACATTTTGAACCTAAAAATATTGTCTAGTTTGAGAAGCTCTATGACTTGATAGAATGGAGTTGCACTTTCTCTATGATTGGCAAAGAAAATGTTTCGGATGCATTTATTTTGTTTAGTGATTATTTTAGTAAGTTTAGTCTTGTGCGTATTTTCCCAGCTCATTAAACCATAGTTGAGGTATGGGTAAATCATAGTATAATAGATATGGGTTAGTGTCTTTAGATCTACATCGTACCTTAATTTATTTATTATTCCGATATTTTTGGAAATTTTATTATTTACATGTTTTATTTAGAATGAGTAGGCCAGTTTAGATGATCGTCAAAATATATGCCAAGATACTTAATATGGCTTTTTCGTTCGATTTTGAGTGTGGTCATACTTATATCTACAACAGTTCTTGGCGAGGTAATAATCAGGTAGTTGGTCTTTTTTTTAATTTAATGATAATTTGTTAATAGTACAATAATTAAGTACACATTGCATTTCACTATTTTAAATTTATGACCGATTCTAGATCACTTTGATTATTACAAGTATAAAATATGTTTGTGTCATCAGCAAAAATTCTGAATGAAAGTTTATTTGAACAGTTTGGCATATCATTTATATAAAATAGGAAGAGTAAAGGCCCGAGTGTAGAGACTTGAGGCACTCCACAAGAGATGTCGAGCAGGGGAGAATTTGTATTGCCAATCCTGACATATTGTTTCCTATTCGTAAAATAGTTTGAGAACCAGTCATAAGCAGGTCATAAGCTCAGTTGGTAGAGCATGGTCTAGAGCGCGGGAGATCGGGGGTTCGAACCCAGCCGCGTCCTTGGGCAAGGACGTTTATAAGCCGTTGGCCTTTCTTGTCTCCTTCTACTTCTAACCAGTATTTGAAGGGGACGTAAAATAACCTGTTGTACTACTCGAAAAAGAGAAGGGGTTGTCACCCAGTACAGCAGCCTGGCCATTGCACTAACCACACACTCAGCATTGTAAATTGCATGGCTGCCATTGGCGCTGAAATAGCAGTCCGAGGGGATTCACTGACGGGATATATCAGTAAAGTGTGAAGCTGCCATGAGACTGTGGTGATAGGGCGCAATATAAATATGGCCTATTATTATTATTATTATTATTCCACTCTTAAGGTATGTGATGACAAGTGAACACACAATGGAAAACACCCAGAAGTTTTTCAGTGAGAACAATTACTTTGGACTTGACAAGGAAAACTTCACTCTCTTTGAACAAAACACGATTCCCTGTATGACATTTGATGGTAAAATCATCCTGTCAAAACCTGGAAAAGTTGCCAGAGCACCCGATGGTAATGGAGGACTGTACGCTGCATTGTCATGTAACAAGATTCTGGAGGATATGAGGAAGCGAGGAATTGAATATGTACATGTCTATGGTGTGGATAACATTTTGGTTAAAATGGCAGACCCTGTATTTATTGGATTTTGTGTGAACAGGTCGGCAGATTGTGGGGCTAAGGTAAGATATTACATGTAAGTTGATCTACATGTAGGACTGTACATTAATGGCCCATTTTGCAGATTATACTTTCATGATGGTTACCCTTTGGATAACCATGCAAGTGAGGTGATTTCAGGCAACACACTGGTTTGTTTTGTTCTGTTTTGTAAAGAAACCTGCACGTTGCCCAAAACTGCCTTGCTGCCATCCACAGAGTATTTACCATCACAAATTAATTAAGTATCAACTGCGAAATGGGCCATTGTATGTACATGACTGTACATGTACAGTGTATGTACCGGCCTTATACTAGCCTTTATCATTGCAGATCCGATCTATGACATACTCTTTTTCGTAAAATCATATCTAATCCTAACTGTAATTTATATCATATCTGTTATACATGTAATTACCACATAACCTTAGTAATCCGACTGTTACACTACAGCCCTTCACACTTCCGCTTTGTAAAACAAACCGATTCCGGAACACTTTCATTAACTCTAGTGTTCAACACTATAACTCACATCATTTAAGTTAGTACTTTCACTAATAGACACAAGTCTTGAATTAGCATAATACATGTAGTTGCTTTTAACTGTTAGTTTTAATATCATAACATTTTATCGAATTAGTTTATAAGTATACGTAATTAATGTTTAGAAATTTTGTGAACCTTAGTAATTCAGTTATATGTCACCATAAATTGTTTCTTGTCAAGGTTGTTGAGAAAACTGTTCCCACAGAAGCTGTTGGTGTTGTTTGTATCTGTGATGGAAAATATGAGGTAACTACATACGATAGAGCAATTTTTTTTGGAAAGTTTAGGTCATTAAACAATATACATGTAATTATAATGCTTGATTACCATAGTTTACCACTTATAAGCTGCACACCCAACTTTGACAACCTCGCAAATGCTGTGGCTGATAAATGGTAAACTACAAGTACGGTAGATATATTGTATACATGTAGTGCTCAGTGATTTTGTTGCCTCAGTGTTCTGTGTTATTTGTACACATAGAAATGAAATAAAGAAGAAATTCATTTTTTTAACAAAGTCATGTGTCCTCAATGATGTAAAACAATTTAATGCCAAATTTAATGTGGCAATATACAAATGTAGGTTAATTAGATAAACATACTCTTGTTAAAAAATTGCTATAACTGTATGCATCAACGTCAATATCACGTGGTTGAAGGCAATAGATCACAAAACGATCGCATAAAGACCCGCTAAACTCATTGACTGACCGCGTGTACATACATTGAAGGTTGTGTGCAACAAGGGCATTAAGTTTACAAGTGTCTCCTGATCACATTATAAATAGGAACTTGTTTATTGTGGGACTATCAGAGATGTAGATAATAGATTATTTTCATGTGACGTCATCAAAATTCTAAAATCTAAACTATAAAATCTATAAAACTGTTCTTTTAATAGTGGAGCCGCAAACAGAGCACCATACACATACATGTATATGTAGGATGAGAGCGAAAATTTAACGACTTCCTGTTTCCCTCACACCCGAACCCAGATGCACAGTGCAGACGTGTGACAATGACGTGTGACGACTGTACTGTACATGCGTGCGCACTGCTAAAACCAGGTGGCTGTGATTGAAACCTTGGCCCAAGGAGGATTGGAAGGCCTTTCCAAACTGTCACTTGACCAGATCATTCAAATTCTGCGTTGCTCGATCAGCCTGAGTCTTGGAGATCGGACCTCGGGAGCACAAACATTTTCACAAGTATCTCAAAACGAAAGTTTTCCTAGGGATTTTTACATAACTTTGTGCTAGCTAATTGACCTCCCTGTATCTCTGGCTAATATTTTGAAAGCCTTAGGAAAATGAGAAATTGCAGATTATCTGTGATTTGAGTGAAAAGTTTTCAATAATTTTTATTGTAGTTTGCATGCGCTGTTGATGCAATCTGAGCACGTCATTTCGAACAACGTCAGCATGTGCTCAAAGTTTCAATGTTTTTTTCAATTTTCTGTTTTCTCTTTTCTTCTGAACCTTTTGTGCTGATTCCCTTTAATCTACCAGTTATTTTTGTGTGTTTTTTTATGTTCATTTTGTTTATGTAATTTAATCGTTATTTTGGGGTCATTACTTCAGTTCAGATAATATGTATCATGCAGTATTCTCAGTATCCTTAGAAAATTTTACTTCGGTTTGGATACAGTGATTCGTTTTTGATTTACAGTATTTTGAATTTTGTGACAGCTAAAAATTAGCCCAGCTCAGCGTGTTAATTCCTAAATGTAATGAAAATCCATACATTTCGGCCAATTTAAAATGTTAGACTTGATAAGCCTTTAAAAGTGATATCTAAAGTATTTTGAAGTGAACGCTAATCATAATGATGGGAAAAACAGCTTTATTTGTAGTCTGAGCACAATTGTATGTTTTTGGCCGCCATCTTGGTGTACCAAATGACACTGAATTGTTTGAATATTATTTGTTTCACAGCTTGGTTACAAAATACTCTGTTGCTCCAACAATTTAGTCATTTCTATATTTTTACCTGCTCTATACACAACATTTTACTATTAAAATAAATTCCTTTTTTTTTCTTGTGGAATTTTTTTTGTGACGTCAGTGAAAACTATCTATAGCTGCAGGACAACGAGCCATTTCCTTGGCTGTTTTCAACTTTGGACAAACAGTAGAATAATATTGAAGATAAACATTGGCAAACTGTGGTCAGCCCTTCTATAATTGTGCCTGGCCCTATAGCTACATTGTACATCTCTGGGTGTTGTACAGAAACCTGTACATGTAAATTTGAATTTGGGTTTGATTCTGCCTGCAACCCCCCCCCCCCCCCCCCCCCCCCCTCCCCCCAGAAATACAAATCTCTGTTGTTAACATGTATTTATAATATTCACTGTGTTTCAGGTTGTAGAATATAGTGAGATTTCCCTTGATGTAGCACAGAAGAGAGACCCTGATGGTAAACTGACATTTAGGGCAGGCAATATTGCTAATCATTTTTTCACTGTCAAATTCTTGGAGTCTGTTTGTGGGTAAGTCTATACCATACATGTAGCTCATATTGAGAACAAAATTCCATTGACTTTAAGTCCCAGGTGAAATTTCACTTCCCCTGTTGAAATGGTTTCGAACAGTACTGTAATATGAGTAGCAGGGTATAAGGTCATGCAAAATTAGAAATGGAAAAAATATGTTGGGATATTAAAGGTCAGGCAAAGTCAGAAAAACAAATAGGAACAAATTATTTGAAACTCTGAGGGTGAGTAGGTTTATATTGGAACCCAGTGACTAAATTTAAATGGGACTTGATATTAGTGAAAGGAATGGGGAAGGGGAGGAGTTCCTTCGGGAAGCAGGCCATTGCCCCCCCCCCCCCCCCCCCCCCTCCCAGCCGCCACCCACCACCCCCAGCCGCCACCCACCACCCCACCCTGCCCCCTACATGTATTTGACCCTCTGGCAACAGCCGTGAGTAGTGTGGAACTTAATTTCTTACAAATGTACATGTAATAATAATAATAATGTGTCTTTATTAAGCATTGCTATTATACATATCAGATGTAACAATACATTTAGTGCATAAATGTATACACATTTAACACATATACACACAAAAGAAAAAACTAGGAATTAAGGTCTCGATAAAGGTTTGACGTGTCATTTCGGAAAAACGCTCTTTCAACGGCGGAATTAAAGCCACATAGACATACTACATGATTGTATATACCTTTTTAAAGGTCTTGAATTGAAGAAAGTATATATTTAATCCGTTTTGAACAAAAGTTAAAAGCATAGATGTTGTATATATTTCTACGTGAAATAACTCTGTCCGCCAGAAGGAGTTCAGCCCTTCAGGCTTTGAAACAAATTTTTTCTTAATTAGCCTTTCGAATCCCAACTAAATTGACTCAAATACTGTGTTGGGCATTTTTGATACAGTCATTGCATATTACAGATTTTATCCCTTTTCAAAGTTGAAAAAGTAGTTTTTCATCCAATTTTGATACAAACCAGGTCATAAAACCTGAGCAAAAAATTGTTTCAAAATTCCCTGTAACAGTATTTGAGAAACAGCTGTTTTCTACGACTCGTGAAAATTTTAGGAAAATTGGACAAAATGCTAAAAGGCTGGACTTCAACAAAGTTCTGTTTTTGGCCGAAAAAAAGAGCCGAGAAACAGCCCGATGAAGGTTTTCGATTCATGTCACGGTTGACTAAGAAGTCCCGCCTCCAAGGATAATTCATTAACATTAGGCAATCAGAGCAATGCATGTTGTCTTCAGTCTCGGCCAATTGCAAAGTTCAGACGAGCCGCAGAACAGAGAAAGCTATACAGTTCACCGATGCTCGATACTTCGAATTCTACTATAGTGCAGCATCGATTCCAGCTTTAAAATTTCAAGAATAAGAAACACTCTTTTAGGAGTACAGAAAAATGGCACCACAGTAAGCAAACAATTAATATCATGCAGGGAAAACCACTGAAGCGCAGCTCAATCCATACCATGTACACGGTAGACTGTTTATGTCATTCTAAAATTTCATCGTGCTGAAACAAATCCGGCAAACCCTAGCTTCATGCATTGAATTCTCTTTAAATTTTTGGCCAATTGAAGATAACAAAACTTTATTGCTTCATTCTTTGTGGACTTTCAGTCTTCGATGATTCTATCTTCTTGGAACTTGAGTATAATCCCTCCAGCCATTGTTTGTCCTATAAGAACTTTACACCCGCTGCCAAATTTACTCACAAACTAAATTATTACAAACTAAATTGTGTTTTTTTTTCTACTCCTTTTTTGAATATGGCACCAAGAAAGATCTACTTTTACACTTTTGGGCATCAATGCATTATAAACGTAGGAAATCTTTATGAATGAAAAGTAGCGCAGAAAATCACAGGATAGCGAGAATGAAATAACATACCCAGTGAATGACAGCAGCTGTCAATCATTTTTCATGCCTTTTTTAGCGGGAAATCAGAAAGTCGCATTTTCAAGGCTTTAAATATTTTTTGAAAGTTTTTTTTGTGATGCTAGATTATGGCTTTTAGATTTAGAATTTGCGAAAAAACACATTTTCGAAACTTTTCCATTTTGAACCTTTGTTGAGGCCTTAAGAACTACATGTACATGTAGATTGTATTAACCTATTTACAAGTGTTTTTGAAACGCTCGTGTATTGCTCTGTGTTGCTCTGTATTTGAAGACTAATTAGCCTAGCATGGATCCAGTGTAAGGTCCATCCCTCATGTGTCAAAGTACTGTTGATTCAGTTGATAAAATTAATTCATTGATCAAATGGGAGTGTAACTCCCAACCAATGTTTTTTTTTTATTCATTAAAGAGAAAAACTAATGCCATGACTGGAAAAAGCACCCTGAAATTAGCCAGATTGACAAGTTTCAAAGGAATCTGTTGTATTCCCACAGAGCTACAAGCATGCAAAGTGTGGAAAAAGCACCCTGAAATTAGCCAGATTGACAAGTTTCATAGGAATCTGTTGTATTCCCACAGAGCTACAAGCATGCAAAGTTTGTCAAACTTTAATAGAGGTTGACTAAAGTGTGAGCTATTTTTTGCAAGCCAGATTGACAAGTTTCAAAGGAATCTGTTGTATTCCCACAGAGCTACAAGCATGCAAAGTGTGGAAAAAGCACCCTGAAATTAGCCAGATTGACAAGTTTCATAGGAATCTGTTGTATTCCCACAGAGCTACAAGCATGCAAAGTTTGTCAAACTTTAATAGAGGTTGACTAAAGTGTGAGCTATTTTTTGCAAGCCACGATCCTCTTTTGTGAGCAACATTTTTTGCCATTTTTGGAAGAAGGAAATGTAGTTAAAAATTACATCTTCTTCGTTTGCCCGTCTTCAGATTTATTTTATAGTAAATGCTCAAATTCAAACAAAACATTCAAATTTAATTCTACACGAACCCACATGCTTGAAATTGTCAATTTCAGTTTTGAATATTATGAAACACGGCCTAAAATAAATTTTCGAATACCAAATTAAAAGACCCCAAGCTCTTCCAAAAAGAAAAAGAAATGATAGAAAATCACTTTAATTTTTACCTTTTACGAGGCAGGATTATACTAAAGTAGCAACAATTCAATCGGATCAAATGTCATGTTTTTGCTGTCTTGACCAGTTGCTTTATCGGCAGTCCTGGATGTCTGCTCTCCTTTGTTGACGAAAAAATAAAACTTCAAAGAAAGCTTACTAGTATACATGTACATGTAGCTCTTGAAAATTGTCAAATTGAAGATAGCCTCTTTTCATTTGATTTGAAAGGCTGCAATAGATCAATAGACTTTTTGCAATGTCCCTGTTTTGCTTTCATCCATAACCAGTGCTAAAATTAGCCATGCTAAGGCATTTTTTTTTTCTTTTGAGAATGTCACTGGTGGATTCTTCAGCACATGAGAAAGGACTAGTGTTAATGCCCTGGCAGCTTAAATATTCATGTTTACAGTGTTAGAGTAGTGCAATAAAGATTGCATCATCATGATGATAGGTTTAAATTTGTTTACAAACCTCTGCCAGTCTTCTACAAGCGCAGCTCATGCACTCAAGCTGTGTAAATTATGCAATCAAGATGAAGATCATAAAAGGACATGTAAATTATGTCTATATTTGGAATTTCTGGCAGGAAATTGGAGGCTCGCAGAAAAAGTTGTGGCTCACGGCTTGCAAAAAGAGGCTTGTTTTGCAGGCTAGCAATTTAGCCACCCCGCCAAACTTACCACCAGTCAAATGTACAATGTATGTTGGAGGCTAGGACAAAGGGTTGCTCTCCAATGGAAAATGCCATACATTTGTCTAAAAAAGTATATTATTATTGATTACAACTTTGTGTGTTGATCGTAACTCGGTGGGAAAACAACTACATGTAATTCCTTTGAAACCTGATAATGATCTTGCTAATTTTGAGGTGCTCTAGCTTTACAGTCAATTGGTATTACTTTTTCTCTTTGCTGAATTTTCAAACAAACTCGCATGACATGTACACTGCCATAAGATTACAATGATTAGGAAATCTAAGTCAATATTTTTTCTTTTGCACAAAAAAATAAATAAATTTCAAGATGGTATAATTTATGCATTTAGTTTGGCACACATTATAAGAAGAACTTGCATCTGCAGTGCCTCCCAAATTCAAACATGTTAAACCCAATTGATTCATACGTTACTGCTTTGTCATACTTACAGTACATGTAATTCATCTATAGATATTGTCTCATGTTTTCTGTTTTAGTGAACATGAAGATGAACTGCCTTACCACATTGCAAAGAAAAAGATTGCATATTCTAACGAGAATGGCAAGATGTAAGCATTGAAATGTCTTTTTTTTCTAACTCAGATTGTTCTAACTTGCCAGGGCTCGAAATTAATGCTTGCAAACTCACAAAATTCTAGCAATTTTTTCATTTGCAAGGGGAAAATGGAGTCTGAAAACCCAGAACAAGCATGGCATATTACATGATTAGTAACAAGAGTTTAATTACAAGCCTAATTCTTATCTGATTCACGATTATTAGTAGTACAAGCATCCAGTGGAGCAGCAGTGTAAATTATGTAAAATATATTCTCGTATATATATAAGCTTGTACATGTTTGTATGTGTACTTAAATTGAATTAAATTGATACTGTTAATGCATGTATAGAATATGAGTAATTGTCCATGCACACCAGGTTTCCTTATGTTTTTAGAGTAGACATCCAGAGCTCATCATGTACATGTACATGTATGCTGTAAGTAGGCAGCCATACAGCTTGATAATATACAACTACAACTTTATTAAATGTAAAACTTAGTAACCAGCAGTAGGTGACAAAGTATGTAACCGGCGGAAACTGCCAGTAACCAGCTTCTAATGAAACCTTTGAATTGTCCCATTTAATTTTGCCAGGACCCTCTGGATTTTCCTTGCATCTTAAGTTTATAGATATCACTGCAGGGCTTCCATACTATTTACATATACATACGTATACATTTACCGTAATATATATGATATACAATGTATGTAATTCGTGAAATTGATTATTTTTTTCCTCCACTTTATACCTGTATTTTTCAGAATAAAACCTGAAAAACCAAATGGAATCAAGTTGGAGAAATTTGTCTTTGATGTGTTCCAATTTTCAGAGTAAGCCAATTACATAATATGATGGCTCTATCAATTCCAAACCTGCCCAGGCATATGTGGAGCATTTGACTGAGTTTCTGTCCTGGAGGTGGGGCATTTGCCAGCAAAAAAAAAGTTGGGGATGGGGAATTGGTCAAAAGGAGTCAAAATAGCGAATTTTATAATTCCACTCGTTCCAAAGCCCCACAATGGGGCATTTGCCGTAGCTCAGCTGACCCCATGGTGGGGCACTTGCAATGCTCTGATTCAAAAATGTCAAATGCATGGGGGGATGGGCAGGTTTGGAATTGATAGAGCCATAAATGGTCAATGATTAAATTACGGTACATGTAGTTCTTGCCAAGGTATAGGGTGGCAAAGAAAGCATTCCACTTCTTGAAAAACATATAACAGCAGTTCACACATGCATATGCATACAGTTGTAATATGTATTATTTATTGTAGCCAAGTTAGAAACAATTTTTCCTTCTCACACAAACAACAGCAAAAAAGCAGTTACCTGTCGCTTGTAATTTTTATAGCAAAGAAAGGCAGCCAAGTACTACATGATTGTATCTGTATTTCATGATTTGTATTTGAGTACACAAAAAGTTATCATCTGAATCTTTAAAATTATTTGCAAAAACAATGTCTGAAAGTTGTCTCAAGTTTAAGACCATGAGCTCTATACAATGCGTTATTACTGTATAATTATGTAGGTGCGAAATTTAGATGTTTCAATTCAATTTTTGTGCTTTCTGAAAGCTTGATCATGTGCTATATATATAAATATTGGAGCTCTCAGTTGGCTGGAGATACCGGAAAACCAAGCAATTAATAATAATACTAACGTATTAGGAGCATCCTACAGAGTCTCGATGCTCTTACATGTTGTACCTAATCGAAATAAAATTACCGGTACATGAATATATAAATGTATCAAGTAACTAGCTAATAGCATCTAAAAAGAAAGGTCTTCAAAATTGATTTAAACCTAGTTAATGTATCAATACTTCAAATATAATCCGGAAGATAGTTCCACAGTTTAGCTGCAGCGACATAGAATGATCTGTCGCCATAGGTTACAGTATTACAACAAGGAACTGGCAGTAAATTATGTGAACTCGATCTGAGTGAATGAGAAGGTCTGTAAGGTCTGAGTAATTTGCTTATATATTTGGGAGCTTGGCCATGGAGAGCCTTAAAAGTAATTAAAATTATTTTAAAAGTGATTCTATCTCTAACTGGCAGCCAGTGAAGTTTATATAAGATAGGGGAAATATGGTCAAACTTCCCAGCTCGAGTTACAAGTCTCGCAGCCGTATTCTGCACACGCTGTAGTTTATCAAGTTCACATGCCGGTAAACCATACAAAATGCTGTTACATGAGTCAAGTTTAGATGTAATGAAGGCATGAACTAATGTTTCACAATCATCCTGGGCCAAGTGCTTTCGAATCCTTCCAATATTCCGAATAGCCAAATACGCAGACTTGCAAATATTGTTTACGTGTTTTGTCACTTGGAGATGGGAATCAACAGTAACACCGAGGTCGTGTGCAGCCAGCTTTGGAGCAATGACAACATCATCAATAGTGATTCCCGAGATCAGATTACATCGTTTGGCATAACGAGACGTGAGATGGACAATATCGGTTTTGTTAGGGTTGCATGCAAGGCCATTGGAAGTGCACCAAATTAGAATATCTTTGAAACATAGTTCGAGCCTGGACAACACAACTGAACGATCAGAACATGGATCGATAGACACATAAAGTTGTGTGTTGTCTGCAAAGATCATGCAATTCAGGCCATGGGCAGAGATCACATCTTCTAGTGGTGCAAAGAAAAGTGAGAACAAAAGAGGTCCAAGCACGGAACCTTGAGGGACACCATATCACAGCTGTCTGTCAGATGAAGTAGTATCTCTAACCATAACCACCTGAGTTCGGTCAGTAAGATATGACCGGTACCGGAGTCTTTCAAACATTAGAGTATGGTCAGTAGTGTCGAAAGCTGATGACAAGTCCAAAAGTACCAGAACTAGCCAAGAAATACATTTGTAAGGTGGCAGATTTAAGAAAAATCAGTATGAAAAGCAGCATAAAATACTTTTAAATTAGAGGAAAAGAAGAAGAAAAAAGGAAAAGAAATTGCTGGGATTGAATCCAGGACTTAATTGACACCTAGAGGCCATAGAGCTGATCGTTAGTCATGTGATTCAAAATAAACTATATCATGCAGTGAGCTGGGTATGAACCAGCTAATTTTTGGTATATACCTCCTGGTAGTGTTTCGTTCCATATAGTCTCCCTGCATAATCATTTTCTCTACTGTTTTACAGTATTATGCAGGGAGACTATATGGAACGAAACACTGCCATGAAGTATATATCCAATTTTTGTTCTCTTCCTTTATCTATATACATACGGTGCTCCGGTCATCCAGACCTTTGACCCATTCCAGAGCTCTGCCATAAAAAAAATAGTTGACATACATGTAAAGTGGAGTTCATACAGTAACAATGCATTTTTCATAATCTTACTTAGAAAACTTGCAGTTCTAGAAGTACTAAGAGAGGATGAATTCTCACCCCTGAAAAACGGTCCTGGAGCAGCTAAAGATGGCCCAGAGACAGCAAAGCAGTCACTGGTTAACCTTCACTATAGATACATTGTCAATGCTGGTGGCAAGTTTCAGGACAGTGATGGTACCATTCTACCACCTATTCCAAAGTACGTTTTTTGAGTCAATATTGCATATGCAGTATGCATGAACCCTTTTTTTTGTCTATGATGTGCACTCGAAATTACAGAGAGTATTTTAAAATCATGAAAAGATTCAAAATTGTCTGGGATTAAGACGATGTCACATGACATATCTTTATGGGAGGCACTGTTCATTTACCACTTTACATCAACATTCTTTACTGTTCATTTAAGTCTTAAAGTGATGTATATGTATGTACGCTACCATAGAGTTCCGAAAGCAACAAGGCTTACAATCGTTAGTTCATGTAAGTGGCTGGTAGAGCACTTTGGAGAGTTATTCTGGCATGTGGCTTAAGGCTTACTCTCTCTTCTCCCTCTGTTTCTTTTCTTCATCTTTACTATTACAGCATATTGATATGAACGAACATTACCAGCTTCAGGCACCCCCATGCGCATACAAATTGTGTTGATGTTCGGGTTATTGTAGTCTTGCTTGTTCATTAGGATACACGGTTAGATAAAAACCTGTATTTTTTTCAGGACTGAAGCTCCTACTGTGATTTGTGAAGTGTCCCCCTTGCTGTCATACTCTGGAGAGGTAAGGGATACCATAAAACAGAAACAGTTATAATCTCCACTGGTAACCCCCCTGTTACTCCCCACCCCACCCCCCAATCCCCCCCCCCCCCCAATCCCCCCCCCCCCCCCCCCATGCACACACATCCCCTGAATACAAGCCCCTCCCCCAACCCTGTCTTTGCTCCTTTACCTGCATGAAAAACCGGTATATTATAATTATAGTAATATTTCCCTTTTTTAATACTTTTAAGTAATCCTTCCATGAACATTTTAAAAATGTATGTGGCAATATTAATGTCAAAGAGCATTAAAGTAATTATTTGTTAACTTATTTCAGAAAGTTTTTATCATCCTGGGCCGAGTATCAGGTCCATATCATAAGTTATGGACTGAGTTTTTTCTCTTTTTAGTGTATTCATAACTTACGGTACGGACCGAGCAAACGAGGTTAATAAGAGGGTCTGAATGGGGGGGGGTCTACATGTCAGTTGTCAGTTAAATTTTTGGCCATTTGTCAGTTGTCAGTTAGCCCTAGTTAATCATTGCTAGAGAAAATTTACAATGTTTGACCCACAAACACCAAATTTGTCAGTTGTCAGTTATTTTTCGGTTGTCAGTTGTCAGTAAAAAAATCGTCATTTGTCAGTTGTCAGTTATTTTTAAGGCCGTTTGTCAGTAGTCAGTTAACCCCATTCAGACCCTCTAATAAGGTGTTTATTATATACATGTAGCTTCTTCATTTTCTTTGAGACCGGAAGTGGGCGGAAGGTCCGTACCGGAAGTTATGGACCGCAAATTGATCAATCACAGCTCGCGAAATTACTCGGCTATTTTATAAGCAGGAATATTTCCAGAACATGTACATGTATGTGAATAATACAGGAAAAATGGAATATAAATGTAGACACGTATAAGTTTATTACCAGTATCCAGTATTCAATCTTAAAAAAGTACTTAATTTCTTCATTGCTATTATAATTTATAGAACCTGGAGGAAGTAGTCAAAGACAGGAAGTTCAGTGCATCTGAGGAACTTTATCTGAAGGCCCCGTCAGAGGAAGAAAATGGCGAACCACATGCCAAAAAAGTCAAGGGCAATTAATTAAATACCTGAAGAATAATTAGAGCGGTTTCCGACTGAGTGTCCAAAACCAAAGTAAGTACAGAATCAATCCTAGGACCACACCGCGGCAAAACGTCACGCGCATGCGTATTTGCTATTTCTTGTCCGCGCGCGGCCGCCCCCAGTTTCCCGCGAAAACTGAAATGAAACAACAGGCACATGCCGTGATTTTAACGTTTCTGCTTAAAAGTATTCATTTGTGAACTGTTTTGTCAAAAACTAAGAAAACTACTTAAAAGCTAAGCCTAAGACTTTAACAGGTTGAAGTTTTCTTAATTTGTAATTCACTGTGAGTTTACTAAGTTATAAAATTATTTACTAAAAAAGTTGAAACCCTCGGTAATTTGTATTTGAGAGCAGAGCCTTCGTTCTTTTGGCCAGCGGAGCATACCGTTTTGCCGCGGTGTGTCCTAGGACCAAGTCAAAACACGATGAGCCAATCACGACCTGAAGTAATTCGTGATTGGTTTTAGTTGAAGCAATCACCAGGAAAAGTAAACACAATCGTGGATATCGATAGCCTGCGTCGCATCCGAACTGAACCCCGACGGTTTAACCGGGGTTGAGTTCGGATGCGGCGTAGGCTAGATATCGATAACTCTCGCTAAAGCGAATATTGATTGCGTGATGGACCAACGCAATGTTTAGTTTTGGTTTAGAACTTGATTGGCTGAAACATACAAAACATTTTTTCACAGCCAATAGAAATGCTAAACAAACGAAAAACTAAAGTAATCACTTATTACTTTCGACACTCGATCGAAAACCGCTCTTTAGAGTTGAAGCAACACAAAACAAACGGAATTCATGCCAGGGAGGGGTAGGGACAGGAACACACACATTCACATATAATGTATAATTTATTCTTATCCATTGTCCAGCAATAAACAATGGTGGGTAAAATGTGATTTAGAAAAATTGAGATTTGGTAAACAGTATTTTAGTAGGAAATATTAAAACAAAACCCAGGGCATCCTATGGATAGAGAGTGGATTCCAATGAGTGGCCAACTTACGCTAATGACTTACGGCACGGTTACGGCACGACATGGAACTACTACTTACAGGAACTAGTTACCCATCGTACACGTGGCATTAACATGGCTTCCCTATTGTTTTGGTATTTCTCAGCCAATCAAATTACAGAGTTACGGTAACAGCACGGTTACGGTAAGGCTACGGTAATGCCGTATATTTGCCCCACTCATACGAAATCCACTCTAATAACCAAGGTTTTACAAGTTATTACATTTTAAGGATTTTTACGCAATTATAGGTAATTATTTCATATTTTGATATGCATGGCAATATATAGGTTAATCTATGATGCCCAAATGATGGGAAGGATTCATTTTCTCATGCAATTTCAACCAAGGACTATTATAATAATGATCATCATTCATTATACTTCAATTAAATATAATGTACGTAATTATTTTATTTTAGAGGCTGGTAAGGCACTGGTATACTTTGTTTTCTTATCTCAATTCATACCCACATGCAATTTGCTACGAATTTTGAGTAGTACATGTACATCACATTCAAGTCACTGACAAGACATTAACATGCAGTTTATTACATGTATAATTTAATATAATTGACTACGCATGTACATCACTTAATTATTAGCTTCCAGCTTTTTAGTGTTCAATGACTCATGATGATTAGATAATTATGTACCAGTTTGTTCACATATGCGATTCGAAAGTAAACGGGGGGGGGGGGACAATTTTCATGGCAGCAAATTAGGGGAGCCTTAGTAAGCAAGAGAGGGGGATCATCAAAAATGGATCATGGAAAGATAACAAGTCTTCTATAAAAGTATAACCAAGCTGCTGGCGCTTATTGGCAAACAGTGTGATAAGGCCCTTTGCAGCTAACAGTCACGTGTTGATATAATACTTCATTAACGAATGAATTGAGCTCGTGATCCCCATGGGAAAGGCGTTGCCGTGGATGCTGGAGAGCAAGCTATCTTCAAAAACGCAGTTTTAGAAAGATCGACAATCGATTGGAGGTGGAAAATAGCATTTACAAACAGGTTTTGCTAATAACAATACCGATCTCGTACAAGGCCTTTAAATAAATGTCGGATATAAGTCGGATATTCTTTGCTCTCCAGTACAACCACGTGATTTGTTAGCTGCAAAGGGTCTATTGTATCTTTGCAAGCACTGGATGACAATATTTTCGAACAAGGAATGCATGCAGATAAAAATCAACAGGTTCTCACATTTTTTTATTCATATAAATAGACAGGAAAGTTGGAAATCTTGGTTATATGCTAAAATAATTAGACTACTTGCTCTTGGTTTCTATGGAGGATTTACACCATCACGTGACGGAAGCCATGTTGGATGGCAGGAACAATGACGTTTTGTTTAATCGTGAAAAATAAAATATCAAAGGAATGAAATTATATTGTTCCTCCATCCAACATGGCTTCCGTCACGTGATGGTCCAACCCCTCTATTAACGGTGATAGATAACCCATCGAGCTTGCAGTCTAATTAGCCGGTAACAAAACGAGTGGGGGACTGGGACCAAGTCAGTAAAACTAATTCAATTAATAACTAGTCAAAGTGAGCATTATTTTCCAAAAGAACAGATCAAACTTAGCTAGTCTGGAAAGTTTGGTGAACTTTGACTCAATATTGACGATGCTAGAGGGCATCAAATATGTGAATTTTCCCATACAAACTCTCTTATTTTTTAACGTTGTCCCTCCAAACCATACATTCATTGTAAAATTTTGGAAGGACAAAGAAATTTTAATTGCTTATAATTCAGACAAGATTCACTTGAATCACATCAAACTTGGCACACATGCTAATTTCAACATGCTCTATCATGTGATGAACTTCATTTTAGAATCAGAGTAATTCTGATAAACTCTGTCCCAGTCCCCTGCTCGTTTTGTTACTCGCCAATTGTTAAATAGGCAAATCAAATTCAAGAGTATGACAATAGAGTGTAGATTATTAATATGTGCAACAAAGTAGCGTGAGAAAACAGCCGCGCCTCATGACGGTTCATTTCAATCCCTCGAGAGACGTCTGAGACTCGAACCGGAATATTCCATACTGATGACTTAAATCACTACCCTGATCCGGGTAGTGATTCTGATTGGCTCTTTTCCTGGCTTCGCAAACGTCGTCTAGTCTCTTTCCGTTTGACAATAGAAAATGAACAATCTGATATCTACAATGATTACCGTTTCGTATTTCTCGGCCAATGGAAATCGACATACACACTTTCCTCTGGGTAGATTTTACGTCATCAGTGTGGAATTTTCCGACGTCTCGGGGGATTGAAATGAATCGCGATTTTCTCAGGCTAAATAGTGAGTTCTTTTATTTTAGAATAAAACGATGCAAAGCTCAGAGTCGAGCCATTATGCAAATTAACTAGTAGAATCACTTTGTTGTTCAGATTACTTTTTTGCACTTATCTACTGACGGGAGTGGTGTCAGTGGTTTTGACTCAACTTGTACTAAAGTTGGTCGGTTTTGTGGGCAAAGTGATTTTTATTCAAAGGTCAATAAAACTGAGATGGAGAAAGAGTGTGAGATAAGTACACAACAAAATGGGGACAGACTTCACCGTTTGCAACCTGAAATGTTATTGGTTACCCAAACAATAGCCTATCCCTAAAACAATACAAACCCTAACCCTAAAGTAATGGGATTCTTTATCAGTTAAGTCCAATATGATACGACCTTAAAACAGTGAAGTTCGCCTGACAAAATGGAGCACACGAGCAAAACAGCACAACGATACAAAACAAAATAATAGCCTGCCAATAAAGAACTTGTTTATTGTATTTTTAGCAAGAGTGCATTGCATTATACTGTATGTGGGTCCAGAAACTTCTCAAACTCGTGAATAGTTACTCAAAGGGCAACAGCCAATACAGGCGACGCATTTCGTCACTTGCATGAGTTTGATATCCAGTGTGCACGAATCTGATCACTGTTGATGTCCAATGAAACGCCAGGTCAAGGTTCAAACACTAATTAAGACATTTGAATTTTAAATAAGCTACAAGGATTACAGAACGAGAACAGTAGGAATGATGGAAATAAAAATCAGCGTCTGGAGTGTGGCTCGAACTAGCCTGCGAACAGCATCCCCTTCTTGATGGGACTCGAGAAACGGAAACGATGATCGTCATTATTGCTTCCGATTGCTTGTCCCCTGTCTTGTCCGCTATCACTACAGAAAATAACGATAGCCCTTGTGGTCAATAATTGTATGCAACAAAATACTAGGTAAACTATGCTTCCTAATGATTTATGAACACGGGTATCATTTTCGTTTGAGGAGTTCTGTAATAGCAAAACCTCGTACTTCGTGTTTTACCAGGGGATCCAAACACCTCAAAACACCTCTTTCTCGATGTTTGGATCCCCTGCTAAAGCACTCGTTTTTGATATATTACATTCATAACCCCAAGGGAAGATATTTGGGTTGCACCCCTCCACACCCTGGAGTTCCGTTCTAGGGGCTTTTGAGAAAAACAAGCGCGTTGACTCCAGCAGTAGAGATTACATGTGTGGTCTCTGTTTTCCACTCGACAACTGAACAAAACCAAGAGATTTTTGAAGCCAAGTTCAACTTGGGGTCGTGCTGGATTATATTAATTATATCTTTAGCAAGAGTGCATTGCATTTTACCGGTATTTAAACATAGCCTCCCAATGGATGACTCATGGATACAATGTTAATTATATGTTTAGCAAGAGTGCATTGCATTTTACTGTATATGGTTCCAAAAATATCCACGAATAGCCACAACGGAAGTTTAGCAGTAAAGATAATGTTGTCTGTTTTCCAACATAATGTTATTTTGCAAACCCAGCACGACAGAGATATTGTTTAGGAGATATTTAGCTGAACTGGAACCGGAAATCACTTACTTGTCGTTTTTAAAATATATTAATTAGTTGAACTTGGGGTTATGCGGGATTATATTACTAGTTTCGATACACGGCAAACACGGAATGTATTTTATACATTTTCTCTATCCAGGATACTAAATTAAAAAATCACCGGAAAATAACCCGTCACTTCGTGCCGGAATTCAATATAAAAATTACACCGTTCAACTATTTGCATTGGAAAACTCCGGTATATCTGTTATGGACCTCGATGGTTAATAGTTATAGAGGATTGGCACAGATTAAACTTAGAACTAAACTTTATTCACCAGCCGGCTCGTGGCCATTTTACCAATAATCAACAGGCGTTCCTCCGCCTTATCGCGTGGGGAACTGGGTCCTAAAACATACAGTGCGTACACTGCATCCCTCCCCTTTTTGATAATGAACTGTAGTATTACAGTCAATAATAATGTGATAACAATCAAACATAACGAGTTAACCTATAAGTAGGTTAGCGTTCAAAAGTGTCTCAAACAGTTCAAGTTATCTGTCATGTCCTTGAAAATCAAGTATAGTATACTCTCTGATCTTCTGATTGGAGTGTCCGCCTTGGGATCACTTAACTTCTGCTCCGTACACTTTTCCATGCTCTGCTGGATTGGTTCCTTTGATGCGTCCAGCGGTTTCGTCTCTGCTTTCTCCTTGCTCTCTGCACTGCTGTTCTGTAACAATTTCTTGACATGTGAGGTGTTGCGAGAGTATTGAGCTCCTTCTTGTGACTGTACGACCAGGCTGTTTCCGTGTTTGCTCACTATCGTATATGGAGTTGGGTCGAACCTAGTCGATAGTTTAGTCTGCCTCTCTTGTTGCACAAGTACTTGGTCACCTGGAAGTACCTCTGACTAGTGCGCATTCCTCTTAGCGTCAGCATATGCCTTGCCCTTACTCTTCTGTTCACTATCCTTGTCACGCACTTCATACTCCACGTGTATATCACTCAGTTCTGAAGTCGTGTGCGTATCTTTCTCCCGAAGAGTAATTCAGCCGGGCTCACACCAGTCGTCGGGTGGGGTAGGCTTCGATATGCGACTAGGTATGTGTTCAGTTCTTTCTTCCAGTCCTTCTTCTCAGCATGTGCGATTTGGATTCTCTTTAGTAACGAACGGTTTTGGCGTTCCACCTCTCCGTTTGCTTGAGGCCATTTAGCATTGACTGTGGTGTCTGATGCCTTGATGTTCCATGTATGCTGCGAACTCTGTCGTAATGAATTGTGACCCATTGTCTGATGTCAGACGTTCAGGTAAATCGTGTCGCGAGAACATTTCTTCGAGACTCGAAATAACCTATGAAGCAACCGTAGACTTCATGATGTCTATCTCGTAATAACGGCTATAATAGTCAACGACCAGAATGGACTCACCCGTCGGGAGGGGTCCTAACAAATCAACAGCTAAATCTCTCCATGGTCCGGTCGGTAGTGTTGTGGTCCTGATAGGCTCCGAAGGCTCGGGATGACTGACCAGTTGGCATCCGTAGCAAGTTTTGCAGTGTTTCTCTGCATTCTTTTCCATTCCTGGCCACCACACTTTGCTGCGCAGCTTCTGCTTAGTTCCAACTATGCCCAGGTGGCCCTCATGGGCAAGGGATAGTATCCTGGGTCTTAAATTCTTCGGGATGACAATCCGTGTCCCCCTGAGTATCAACTGTCCAATGGTGCATAATTCACCACTGCATGTACTGTTTGTAGACTAGTTGATCCCATCGTTTTCCGTCAATGCATGCACTTCCTAACTTCCGCAAGTTCCTCTTCATCAGCGTATGCTGATCCGTGTCGTCATAGCAGTAGGTATTGCTGATACCGCCACAAATCGTACATATTCTTCTGCTTCTGGTGCGTGTTTGCTCCTGGCGTCGTTGTCACTTAATACTAGTCTCGATAGGGAATCAGCAATGTTCTTCGGGCCTGGCGCGTACTTAACTTTGAATTTGTACTGCTGCATCCGCAGGGCCCATCTCTCGATGCGTGCACATGGCTTGGATCTTGGTCCGTAGATAACTTCTAGGGGTTTATGATCAGTGACAAATTCAAATGGAACTCCATAAACCGTAATGGTGGAACTTCTCACAGGCCCATATGAGCCCTAGAGCTTCCTTCTCTGTCTGTGAATACCTTCTCTCCGTTTCTGTAAGGCTGCGGCTTGCGTAACTGATGATTCTTGGTCCATCTTTGTGTGTCTGCGTCAGGACAGCCCTTAGTCCAACGGGACTTGCGTCAGCAATTACCTGTGTTGGGGCATCTTTGTCGATATATCCTAGGGTCTCAGCGCTAGATAGACGCTTCTTAAACTCCTGGAATGCCTCTTTCTGCTCAATGCCAAACACAAATTGTGTCCCTTTCTTTGTTAGATGTCTCAAGGGTTTAGAGACAGTTGCCAAGTCAGGTATATAAATCGTCCGCAGTAGTTGACTAGCCCAAGAAAACCGCGTTTCTGATGCTGTCTGCGGCTCCCTCGCTTCGGTTACAGCTTTCACTTTCTCTGCTGTGCAGCTTATTCCATTTCCAGATAATACCATCCCGAAGAATGTCAGCTTGTCCATGTTGAACTGACACTTTGCAGCGTCGAGGGTTAGTCCACGCTCTCCCAGTCTCTTGATCACCTTCTCTAATCGTGAGTCATGCTCTTCCCGGTCCTTTCCGTGCACTATGATGTCGCCCGAGATGTTCTCTTGTCCATCTATACCCGCAAGCACTGTCTGGATCTCGTGCTGGTATTGTTCCGAGGCTGAGTTAACCCCGAACAACAGTCTCTTGTATCTGAATAGCCCACGGTGTGTCACAAATGTTGTGATCTCTCTTGATTCAGGCGTCAATTCCAGTTGGTGGTATCCCCACTTTAAATCAAGTTTAGTAAACACTTTACTGCCATTCATACCCTGTGTAATCTCATCCACCGTAGAGATAGGATATCTCTCTCTCAGTATTGCCTCGTTGGCCCTGCGCATATCAATACAAAGGCGTATGTCCCCCTGTGACTTCGGTACAATGACCACAGGGTCTACCCATGGAGTTGGTCCATCTACTGGTTCTACAATGTCCAGTTCGAAAGCCGTGAGCCAGCGTTTCCATCGTAGCCCGAGCGTGTTGTGGTCCGTGACACAATCGAAAGTCTTGATATGATTTCTCTCGTTATCATCCATGTTCGTCGTGAATTGTCTTGCAATTCGGTTTCTTAAGTCTTCCTTTTTCCTCGTCGCCAATGTTATGGACCTCGATGGTTAATAGTTATAGAGGATTGGCACAGATTAAACTTATAACTCAACTTTATTCACCGGCTCGTGGCCATTTTACCAATAATCAACAGGCGTTACTCCGCCTTATCGCGTGGGGGACTGGGTCCTAAAACATGCAGTGCGTACACTACAATATCAGCTATACAAACGGCACTATTGACTGTTTTCACATCAGTTTACTCTGTTAAAATGTGAACTGAAACGCTTTCAACAGGAACTATTAACTGATAAATCTACAGTATATGCTTACTTGAAGAGTTAAACCTTCACAGAAGAATTCTAGAATAGCTATAGCCAATCGATCAAACTTCATCGCCGGATCCAATCCCAAACGCTGACAATGTTTCTTCCCAGTGGACTGATCCCACGGCGTTTCAAACAAATAATTTATCGATCTGAAGTGCATCTTTCAATTCTCCTCGCCGATTAGCCCGATCTTCAGACGGTCATAAACAACTGGTTCTCTTTCTTCCCACGATTATCGTATATAATAATAATGTTATTTATAGAGAGGAAAATATAGCATTTTACATTTGTTTCTGAATTGAAACACGAGCTTGAATACTCGTGGATCGAACCGACTGCACCGAACCAAACTACTGAGAAAACGCGGTAGGTAAGCCATTTAATGCAGTGTCCACTGGCCGGACGCGACAGCACATAACTTAAATTTCTAGTGTTATGTCTCGCAAGTGAGAACAGCTTTTCTGCTTTTTTTGTTGTTGTAATGTTAGAGCTGTTTCACCCGCGAAGCTTGTCCAGGAGTTCGCTGACGCCAAGGAAAATATCAGCCAACTCAAGATCCGACTTAGCAGCTTGATCCCACCATCGGTATCATCCATTCCTACTGGCGGCCTAGACAAATCTCCAAAGGCCAAGTCGCCTAAGCATAAGAAGCTAAAACTTGGCAAAATAAGCGCGGGTTCTGTGATGTTCTCTCCAGAGCGCCATTCTGAGGTATTCTCTCCAGAGCTTGGTTCTATGATGTTCTCTCCTGAGCGTGGTTCTGTTGTATTCTCTCCAGAGCGTAGTTCTGTGGTGTTCTCTCCAGAGCGTGGTTTTTTGGTGTTCTCTCCAGAGCGTGATTCTATGGTGTTCTCTCCAGAGCGTGGTTGTTTGGTGTTCTCTCCAGAGCGTGGTTCTGTGGTGTTCTCTCAAGAGCGTAAGTGTATGGTGGTCTCTCCAGAGCGTGGTTCTGTGGTATTCTCTCCAGAGCGTCGTTATATGATGTTCTCTCCAGAGCGTGGTTCTGTGGTGTTCTCTCCAGAGCGTAATTCTGTGATGTTCTCTCCAGAGCGTGTTTGTTTGGTGTTCTCTCAAGAGCGTAATTCTGTGGTTTTCTCCAGAGCGTTCGATCGGCCTTTTGCGGGAAACATGCAGTCACGTGCTAATATATCACTTTAATAACTAATGAATTGCGCTCATGATCCCATGGGAAATGCTTTACTGGATGGCAAATTAACAAACTTCAAAAAGATGTTTTAGAAAGGTCAGCGAGGTGGGTAATATCGTCATTCATGGAAAACATTTACACAGGATTTGCTAATAAAAAAATGAAGTTAGATGTTTTGGCCATCCAGTACAACCACGTGATTGCATTCCTGCAAAAGGCCCGTTTCACCTGCATCCTCATTCCCAAGCTCGTTTCCTCCTGCCGCGAGAAACAGGAGGTAGGAGGATAACCAAGAGCGTCCACATCTCTTATATAGATGATACGGCGTTTAGTGGGTTGCACCCGTGGCGGAACAAAAAATGCCTCATTAGCTTCTTTTGTTATACCAGCAACACGTCTGCTACGCTTTGGTGTTTTTATTCCCCTAGGAATGATTGCAACCCAATCATAGCGGGAAACCGTTCTAAAAATAACCTAACTTGTGAAAATGTCGTAGCATAGAGGTAGTATGGGAGATTCTCGCTCTTGGTTATGGGCTCTTGCTATTTTGTCACATCAATGAAACGTCGTAAGATGACCATGTTTATTTTCTACATGTTTACTGCTAAGGAAATCTTAACTCTAATGAACCCTACCAGTGAAGATGTCAAGCTATACTTTTTTCATCAACTTGTTATAGCCCAGTAGAAAGATTTTGAAGTAAAAAAAACGTATATTGTTAACTGATCGAGACACTGTACTTTTAGGGAAAAGTCCATTTCTGTTGTTTAGACTGTCCATATTTCCTATATAGCTGTCATGGCGTTTTCACAAGTTGGGCTATTTTAAGATTATTTTCTCCACCAATTAGTGGGTTGCACCAGTGGCGGAGCAAAAGATGCCTCATTAGCTACTTTTGTTTTTCGAGCAACATGGCTGCTACGCTTGTGTGATTTTATTCCCTTAGGAATTATTGCAACCCAAGAATAGCGGGAAACCGTTCTAAAAATACCCTAACTTGTGAAAACGCTGCGACATAGGCCTCGTGCGCCGGTGGACGCTCCTGGTTTGGGCTCCTGGACTGTGTAAGACTTCTAAAGAATGGCATAGGCTCGTAAAGAATAAGTATACATCAGACGGAGCACGTACGCGTCTCGATTGTACGTTTATTAAAATTCCCCAGATGATCTGAACTGAAGGGAAAAAATATATATAATAATCAGTCCGAAACGCACGCTCCGATTGGTCAAGAGCCGCGTTATTAGAGGGCACACATATGGATGGGCACACATATGGATGGCGTCATGAGCGCGCGCAACCACTCAACTCGTTGATTGGATATTTTCATATTATTAGGTTGCGATTATTATATAAAACAGATAGATTCCATTCTGCTGTGAGTCTGTCCTCTTATAGATGCACAGGTGACGTCAAAACGAAACCATCAGTTACGAGTCACGTCACACTTCTTTGTTCTCTGCACATTGTGACGTCATCTGTGCATCTATAAGAGACAGACGCACGGCAGAAAGGAATCTATTAGTTAAATTGAGGATCTTTATTAGTCTCGAGGTTGGCATAGTATTAAACCATACCATACCAGTTGTACTGGTATTTCATGTATAACAATATATTGTATCAACAATAGTATTATATCTCGTTAAAAACCAAACATAAGACTCCGTAAGACATCTTATTCTTTACTTTGGAAATCAAAAACGAAAATATACATATTAACTATAACATTATTTTAATTAACAACAGACAATAGCTTTGAAAGTCAAAACTAGACTCTACGCTATTAGGGAGCAGGTCAAAACACATGCCCCAGATAGGGACCCATCTTTTTACCAGACACAGCTGTCAGCGCAGAGTACTACCCCCATTTTTGACTATCTATTTCGATTCTGGGGGGCCTAGGGACAATTTTAATACATCAAATAAAATGATAGCGTAAGACAAACATGCAGTGCATTTATTTCTAGATTATGCCATTTAGCTTCGGATATATTTAAGAATATTTTTTATGTAGAGTTTTTCCTCCAGAGGGGATGGCTGGCAGCAGCCCCCACCCCCTGCCCCAAAATGGGTCCGTCTCGAGAGCATGTGTTTTGACCTGCTCCCTTACTTTGTCTGCATGAGGAATTTTGTCTGGAAGATCACACAAGAATTGATATTAACTTGAATGTATGCTCTTAATGAAGGGAAATACAGCTCATGAACACCATCATGTAATGTCGAATATTTTGAGATTTTGATCTAATGTTAATATCTATACTATTACATTGAACAGTACATATATCCTACAATTATTATAGAAATTACAGTACGAAATGTGCCTATGAAGTGAAAACAATCGACCCCGTTTTTATTTTATTAAATTTCAGTCTTCTCTTAGTCATTTTGTGCAATTGAAAATACATTTGGAGAGCGTGAACATTGTTTCTCCAGTCGTTATATGTTATGTATCACTGTCAAAATCATGCGTTATTTTTTTACGTTAGGTATGCTAATAACATGCGTGACGTCAGTTGGTTTGCACATCTATATTCGTCTTTATAAGTAATACAATACAGTACGTTTTTTGCCTAATTCTCATTCTCATGTCTTACTGGAGGGGCCTTGCCATCGGTCAAATTTTTTTCTCAAAGAAGCCTTGCCGTGGCCATATTTTTACTTTGGTGAATATAAATGTCAAAACCAACTGACGTCACACGTGATTAGCATATATTTTACGGCAAAAAAATTGCCGCATGATTCAGATCATGTGATAGTTCTCTAGAGGATTCAATGGTTTGTTTTCCAATTAGAGAAATGTATACATTTCCTCTTGGGATACAGAAAATCAAGAAAACATTACTCGCGGAAAGTCAGGTGACCTGAATTGGGACAACAAATGTACAAGCTAAATCGGTCTATTATGCCCGACTTTGACACGAAAACAAATTATGTTCGCCCTCTCCAATTTTATTTTAATTGCACAAAATGACTAAAGAAGACTAAAATTTAATAAAATAAAAACGGGATCGATTTTTTTCACTTCATCGGCACGTTTAATAAAAGTTTAGAGTGCATTCGATTGATCATATTCCAGAACAAGAATAGATGTAAGTCTCTAGAAATCACTGGATCAGGCGCATTTTGCACTGTAAGCTACTTGCTGGCATGTGATATTCAGGATACACTTAGTAATCAAGATAAGCTAAAAAATCTCAATATTTGTGTATTCTTTCACTGGAATACGGTCAATCGAATGTGCCCTTAATGCTTTTTGAAGGTTCCCAAAAGACCATCTTACAAGTCGGTTGCTCTTCAACCGAAGTTGGCAATGTAATCAACAGGAAGCCCAAGCTATGATTTTGCTTAAAAGAGAGGCTTTGTATGGAGTTAAACTAATTGCTAATGTCTTCTAACTCTCTAAAACAGTATGCAGAGATAAGAGAAAATAAGAATAAAGAGAAATTGAGAGCTCCAGATGATAGATAAATATTTTAAAAGGTGTTACATTTATTCTGCAGTTAAGTTCATATGAAACTTTTATCTCCCTAAACTCATAGCATGGGCTTCCTGCAGTGCTCTACAGGCATCGTTCAGTATTCAAGATGGCTGGTTTAAAAATCTCCCAGGCTATGAAATCCAGCCGGAGGTTTCTTTGATCCCGTTGTTTACGAGATATTAACTGAACTCAATAAGATCTTTACTTCAAGATACTCTCATATGGCTAGTGAGGTTCAAAGAAGCTCCGTCTCTTTTTTCAATATCGCAACGTTTAGCCTTAGTGAAGCTTGTAGCATAATCATGTATTGTGAACTCATACGAAATAATCAGTAACGCCTGAGAATTTGACAACGAACAGAACCTACAGAGGGTTCGATGCAAGGCTCCAGAGACGCTAGACGTGGTATAGAAGATCGAAGGTTGTTTCTCTACCTCCTGCTTATAATGATTGTAATAATCAAACACCAAGAATAGTAGAAGTAGCTGATAACAAGGCATATTCATTGAAGAGGGATTGAATGGGTGGCATATGGGACATCAAGTGAATAGATGAATAGTAAAATGTCTTGATTTGACTGTTGCATGTACGAGTTATAAAGGTTTTTGTTACATTTTTAGGGTCGATATCAGTGTGATAAAGCCTTGAATAAAATCCGTATCAACAGTGAAGCGATATGATCAAATTTCCCGTAATAATTTCTTTAAGAATCGCTCGTTCGCAATATGGCTTTCAAAACTCGTGGATAAAAACGACATCAAGCTCTTAAAGTGCCTATGAAGTGTAAAAATCGAGCATTTTTTATTTTATTTCATTAAATTCTTCTCTTTGTCATTTTGTGCAATGAAAAATAAACTCGTGAACATTGTTTTTGTTCGTCAGGCATAATCGTCAAAATCGTGCGACAATTTTCATGCAGTTAAATATACTGTATGTTAATCACCGGCATGACGCAAGTGGTTTCACAAAAGTAAAAAAATGACGCATGGCAAGGTCCTCAAGTAAAACATATTTAGAAGGAGAATTAGACAAAAACAATGCAGTGTTTTGTATTATTTACGAAGACGAATATAGATGTGCAAACCACTTAACGTCACGCATGTAATCATAGCATGTCTTTAACGGCATAAAACTGTCGCATGATTTTGACGATTATGCCCGACTTCAAAACGAAAAGAAAATAATGTTCGCGCTCTCCGAATTTATTTTTAATTGTTCGAAATGACTAAGGGAGACTTCAATTTAATAAAATCAAATAAAAACGGGGTGGAGTATGCTAACGAGTAACACAGGGAATTTACAGTCATTTCGTTCTCCTTTTGAATGAAATCATTTTCTGATTTATACAAAATGGTTAGTAAAATCACTGGTATAAGCTTCATATATAACATGGTGGTTTATAAAAGGTTATTTATCTCTTACCAGCACGTTTTTGTATAATATAAACCTTTATAACTCAGACGCAACACTAAAATCAAGAAATATTCTACTATTCAACTATTTACTTGGCGACACGAATTTTTACCAAAAATACAATAGAATACAACACAATTCAATACAACAATAGAACGCAACACAATACAATACAATAGAATACAATTTGGTAGCAATTCGTGTCGTCCTACATGAAGGAATGGCCATTTACTTGATGCAGAATCGATTTGAAAAAATTAGGCTCATATGCACTTGCTTCTAGCTGGTGCTTCAGAATAGAGTAGCTAATTGGCAAGAATGCTGGCCAACAGCACTTCATGAGAACATTGCTCCCTGTGTATTTTGTAATTCATTTTGTTTACCATTATATGTAAGTTTTCTGCATTGTGAGATAGCAGTCAAAATCACAAATTAATGTAATTTTATTCTGTAATCAAAACTATCAACTTTGCAGTTATTTTGCTATTAATACTGGCAACGTGGTTTATGGTAAACAATCCTCCCACGACTCCCTTGGGTATACATGGAGCGGGGGGGGGGGGGGGGGGGGGGACTCACATACACAGTATCAAATTACTGCAATTTTGGCATGCTTTGAAAATACCCTGCAAAATTGACATTATATTACAAATGTATAAAAGTAAGCTAACTATTCTTCTTCTACGGTGTGGTTTGTTTCCTTTGGCTGTTGTTTGTTGTCAAACTGCTTCATGGCATCTGAGAATGGTGCCTTTCTCTTTAGTTCCCCTTTTCTCCAAAGAACTATTTCCTGTTGGGACACAAATACAAACTAATGTTTAATGGCGTACTGTCAAACCCCAAATGATCAACTTTCTCATGACGAAAGACAAAAATAACTACTCAGATTAGCAGAGTATGCTTTCCAGGTATACTGGAGAACATTTGAGACAATTTTGATGAAGAATAGCAAAGATTCGAGTGGATGAAAAATACTGCTATAGAGAGAAATGTAGAGAAACTTGAATTGGTTCACTGTAACCGACATAAGTTTCTAGAATACGCTTTTGTAATCCACTTTAATCTTTGCCATTCATATAAACGCCAGATAAAGCAAAAAAGGTTATCCTTTATCGAAAAGGTTTGAAAAGCATATCAGGACATTCATATGCTATTTCTCTTCTATATCAGGGTATTATTTTTGTAGTTTTGTTTTAAATAAACACAAGAAACTCGAAGCTAAATGAAGTTTAATTTCAACCAAATTTTAAAAACATTTAAGTTAAACAAAAATATTTATCTTGGTCATTTGTTATTCAAGGTCAGGAACCTTATCAAAATATATAGATTTCTGCGATGGGGAAATACAACTTAAAGGATTGCTGATAAAAAGTATGTATTAGGACTCAGAATTGGTATCAACAGGTATTTGGGATAACTTTATTTTAATAATTATATCCATCAAAACATTCACAGAATATTACAGATGGCATGGTCTACCCTCATCTCTTTGATCGCTCATGAAATCTCAATTTAAACTAAAATACTCATTGACATACTGCAGAATGATGATACCTATCTTGATGTCACACAAATATTAAAGCAATTTAAACATAGATTATTATCATAGATTCCTTTCCTTGATGATACACAAATGTATGTATAATCCTATTATTACTATTACTCTTCAAAACTAGCCTTTAATACCTAACTCAAGTAACCATACAAGTAACGGTTAGGTACTTACTGATAGCTGAGCCTGAGCATCTGCTTATGTAATATTTACTTACATGTATGAATAATTATACTTTTATTATTTTTATTTTTGTGTCCTTGCACCCTACCTCAACATTTGTTTTAACTACATGTACATGTACATGTAACTGCGGGGTTGGCAAGTTTCTTGTTATATTATTCATGGTTCATACATACTTCAGACTTATCAAGGATAATCCACACTTTCCAAGGACTTGCTTCCACAGATTCACACATTTAATGACCTCAAAAGTCTAGATACGCAAATTAGACACAAAGGTAGGCCCTTTCTTTGACTTGTTTGCACTGCTAAATCTAACTATCGTTTGTAGGCTAAAATGGATGTTTGAGAAAACAGTAAATCAGCCTCAATGAAGTTTCAATAAAATTCAAGGAATGTTGGTAAAAAATTCAAGGGCTTTTCAAGGAGAAAATCTAATCTATGAAAGTGCAAGCACTTTTCAAGGACCTGGCAGTATTTCAAGGACTTTACAAGGCCCGTGCAAACCATGTTCTTGTCAAATTAATAATAAAGTATTGATTGATGACACCAACCTGCTGCTTGAAGTATCTTCTCTCTTCCTCATCTACCAAAACCAAATTCAGGAAAAACCTCACAGAGAACTTCTTGTTGACATCTTTGAAACTTGGAGTCAGTTCATAACCAGCAAGGAATAGTCGAATTGGAATAGATTCTCCTGCAAGAGGAATTATGAAACTGAATTATGAAACTGAATTATGGACTGATTTTTGACTCCTTTTTCCATACAGTCTACATTGTAGATGATTACACATGTGCATACATGTGTATTATGTACTTACAGTATATGTGAAATACTGTAGTCTGCATTAATGTTGGGTAGTTGATCTTTAATGAGCCAACTGGATGTCAGTTTACTACTTGAGATAGATGAACAGAGCGATGGATAGATGGACAGTTAGATGCTCAGATAGATAGACAGAAATACCAATAGGCAGACAGACAGACAGACAGATACATGAGTACATGTACTGTACACACACAGATACGTTAAAGGGGCCATTGCAACCAGAGTCCTTTGCGCATCTCACAAGCTATCAGTTTCCATTCCTTTAATCCAATTACTGTATGAATTATGTACACTGTAAACAAATTAATAAATTCAGGATATGTTGATTACCATTTGTATTTCTTCAAATTATTATTCTCACTGGAGCTGAGTAAAACTAAATTTTGGCTTCATTTAATGGTTAATCATTAATAGAATGATGAATATCCAAGGGAGGGGTGGGTGGGTAGTTTCCCAGAAACTGGGATTGAGCCCCATTTTCTAGAGCATCAAAAATGGAGGCTGAGATAATCCATTTAATTCCTTTAGTAAAATATTCACAATTTTACAGTGTTGTCAATTAAGGAGACAAAGGCAAAAAACCCTGCCCACTTGTTTATTTTGAAGCGTACCTCTCACAGGAGCACCATCCATGATCTCGTACTTGGCAATTGTCTCATTCTCATTGTACGTATTAGGGCCTATCAATGTAATACATGGCAAAGGTTAAAACATACTTGCAAAATTCGCAGACACCTACAATGTACATACATGTGCTGTACAGTTCTTTTAAATGTAAGAGATAAAATATTGAGGGGATCTCTTTATTTTTTTGGGCAGTTAAAGTGGCTATAACCTTTTTGCATTCTTTATAGCTATGAACCTCGGAAACGTTTTGAGTACTTCTGTGAAGAAAGTTTTGGTTTTCAGTGAATACTTTATGTTCTACGCTTGTTTGATATCATGAACATTTGACCATTCCTGACCCATAAGTAAAAGCCTGAGTCGATTCCTGAGTAAATGTAGGTGTCATCTCATTACTGCACTATTCTCCATGGTGCCTTTCTATCACAACAACATCGATTTATAGAGAATATACACAGTTTGCAAGTTGTTAGTTTAGAAAAAAGTCATTTTAGTCAGCATGTTACATGACAATTATGTAAGTATTTCTTCAAATTATTGCAAAGTCGAATTACCCAGGAATCGACCCAGGCTTTATTTACATGGTCATGGGTCAGGAAAGGTCAAATTTTCACTATTTCAAACAAGCCTAGAACATAAAGTATTCACTGAAAACCAAAACTTTCTTCACAAAAGTACTCAAAACTTTTTGGAGGTTCACCGCTATAAAAATTGCAAAAGGTTACAGGCACTTTAACAGGGGCTCATGAAAAATACTGGAGTTCCAAGGGAGAGCAGGGCTTTTTTTTTTTAACTTCTATAGGGTACTCAAAAAGTTGAAAATATGGTACACTGTACATGTAAGTGGGGCTAAGAAAATTCATACTAAAGATTGGAGCCTGGGAAACAAAACTCACTGGTTTCCTAAGGATCCAGTCATTAAGTGATTTGTTATAATTATGTAGCCTAAGAATTATATTCCATCTTTTTGAGAGATAAGGCAAACCAAAAAGGTAAACCAGAATATTTTGAAAGAGTGGCATAACCAAAATGCACATCATCATGTCAGTTTCTGTCATGCTCTGATCACATGTTCGTCAGCGGCCGTTGTTCAAAAATTCCTGTGCGCGCCAATATATACAAACCTATACAAACCTAGTATATATCGTTGCAAAGCTTATGAAATTCAGAATATGCTGAAATAATGTTTCAAAAAAAACTATTCTGAAGCAATGCGAAGTGAAAAAGCAGGTGGTTTAAAGAGGTGAATTATGTGCATCAGTGTTGACGCCTGCGAACCGTTCAACTGCGCATTCTCAATCAGCACATGCTAATCTGTCAAAGGGTGTGAGCAATGTTTGATATACACAATGTAATACTTCATTCGAACACAATTAATTTCCATAGTTTAGTTACCAAAATTTTGCAAACTTTGTTGTGTTGGAGATTGTAAAAGGAGAAAAAACTAAATATCAAAAATCGCTCACACACTTTTGCTCATTAGTATCCCATGCTAGCGGCTATAAGAATGGTGGGGTACCTTTGGCAGTAAATAGGATTAAAGGATTATAATGCCTGGAAGATTTAGTTACTTTCCTACAGAAAGTGATTTTTCCTAATATCTCGCTAACTATAGAACTCTAAAAAAACTGTTTTCGGAAAATCAAAGATTTATGCCTAAACTTTGGAAGGAAACAAAAATATTTTTTTTTACAAAAGAAATGCCACAAATGTATACGGTAACCTTAACAAGACAGTTATTAACAATATTTATGAGTCAATAGTTTAACCTGTTCCTGTTGTTTCTCTCTTGATAATGGCCAGCTCCATGTGTTTGATCTTGATACGCACCAGCAGGAAATATATCTTACCAACAATAACATCCTTCAGATGATACCTAACAACAACAACAAAATAAGAACATCAGATTCCTGTAGCAGGATGAGCATGGCCTACAGACTTTAGTCCCTGGTTTAGAGTGCGACTACTGAAATCGGTGCCACTTAGACAATGAGAACCAATCACATTGCAGAATGCAAACAAAGCATTCCAACGAGAACCAATTACATTGTTCTTTTGATGGTACATTTTGTAACTTAAATATTCTTCATTATTTTTATCCTGTCACCAAATAGAATGTAGAAGTACATGTAAAATGTATATTGACCTATGCATGAATTGTACTTACTTTGACTTGTTGTATTCAAATTCTATGTGAAGGCAGTCTTCTATGCCAACCTCCATTTTGATACTGGAAAAATAACACATAAAGCATTGTACTTGAAGTAAACTAGGCAATACTTGTTGAGTAGCCAACAGCATTTAAATGGTTTACATTTTATCCAACAGGAATTGAGCATAAATGTGTGCTTGATTGATGGCAGCCAAAACTCAACCTGGATAAAGTCTGCATTACGTACATGTAAACATGAACTTCAAGTGTTAAAAATAGAAAGTGACTACAGTCTGTATAATAATTATTTTATAAAATTCATTAATACTTTTAAGGGTACTACCAATATTATTATTATTATATTATCTTTTTTTTCCCCTACTGCTATGTGTATTAGTTTATAGGTTCGTGTGTCTGTGTTTATGTATCTTTCCATTCTATGGTGCGACCCATTGATGTAATTTGAGTCTAGTGGCAATCTGACTCAATTAGTTTTAACTAACTTCAGATTGCCAGTATCTGTAGTGTATTTTCATATTTTCCCCTTTTTCTTGTATATTGTAATTTTAAAATACAAATAAAGATTTTGTTGTTGTTGTTAATCCAAATGCAGCATTCAAGTCACACAGATACCTCTACATGTATAATACATACTCCCATACAATATCAGCTATAGAATGGACTAAGTTATAGTTACATGTAGTATTCTGTAAATCACATACAGAATTATACTAAAATATTATTAAGCTGGTATTATGTACCTGATACAGAATTCTAACTAACTACATTGTACACTAAGCTAATTAATTAGTATTCTGTAAATCAGATACAAAATACTAGTTAGAAGTCTGTATCGGATACAAGAATACTAAGTAGACTAGAGTTAGTATGAGGGAGGTGTCTCAACCAATCACTGACCTCCCTATCCAGGGTCAAATGTGATGGTAAAACTCACTGTCCATGACCGTGATGTAAACTATGGCAGCGAACTCTAATTTTATGTTTTCCATCAAAATTTCATAAAATTATTAAATATTATTATATGGAACTTTTCATAATTTTCACAAGTAAGATACAATATTCGTGTCCAATCTGTATGGGATTTACAATGGCTCATCTAATGGCTTGCCATTGTATATCCAATACAGTTCAGTTGCTCATACCGTAAATAATACACAATAGTTGTCATTCTGCCATGCATTATTTTGCCTTCTTATTGTTCCATGCAGAGATGCCACAATGTGACAACAACAGAAGTATGCCTTGCGATGCAGTCAAGTGCTGTGACTGTTGTTCACATCACATTTAAAATTGTGTGTCTGTACTCTAATGATACATGTTCTATAAATTATAATAAATAAAATATAATAACAATAAAGTAATAAAATAATCATAGTACCTAGTGTTCATCTCTGGGTAGCTGGAGAGAGTGTGTACAGCAATGTCCATTTCCTTGGTGATATCAGACAACCTCCTTACTATTGATATTCGTAGAAAATACCTTTTGAAACAAACATATAATTACATCTACAGAATTAACACTGTCTGGTATTATCAACTTTGGAAAAGTTCATTAAGGTATGTTAACAGATGTGGAAGTGAGTTGCAGTTGGCATTTTGAATGCTACATGTAGCCCTTCGTCAGAGCAAAGCTAAAGGGCTACAATAACTGTAACACTCAAAACATCACTACAATAACACTACAATAACTGTAACACTCAAAACATCAGCTGCTGCTAATGCTTCCTTCTTTTGCTAGATAAACAAATTGGGCTTAAATTGGACCTTCTGTAGCCTGTGTAGCAGTGCTAGGGGGAGGAGAGGGGGAAGAGAGAAGGGGAAAGGAGTGCCTGCAATCATGGCATTGTCTTTTTCCTTTTTTTCCGTTCACCAGACAGACAGAAAATTCCCATTGGATGATGAGCTGTCATTAATAAAATGATGTGATTACTTGATTTCCTTCACCAGATTGTTGCGATCGAATTTCTCTGCAAGCAGCAAGGTCTGTCATCTCTCTCCAGATAAAAATAACAGCTTTCATTCTTACCTGGAGAGAGAATAAAATTGTGCAACCCTTGGTCCCCTTCTCTTCCTTCTCTATATTAATGACTTCCCTGATGTATCAAACGAACTATCTTACAGAATATTTGCAGATGATACCAACATATTTTATTCTAGTAAAAACTCAAATGACCTTGAAAACGTCATGAATGAAGAACTACCCCATGTATACAACTATTGTAATATTTTAATAAATTGTCAATTAATAAAAAAAAATTTGTATGCTTGTTAAATCACCAAGGGAAAATGTTATTAATTTTAACATCAATAAGATAAGTCGTAAAAATTACATCAAATACTTAGGTGTTTTTAATTGATGAACATGTCAACTGGGAGCCCCAAATAACATGTGACTAGCAAAATATCTAAAAACATAGGTATCATTAATGAACTTAGATACTATTAATCCACAAATGCTTAAACAGGCGCTTTACTATACTCTAGGATAATTTATCCATATCTCAGTTATGGAATATCAGCCTGGGGTAATACTTACAAAACAAAGTTAAACAAAATCTTAATAAAACAAAATAAATGTATTAGGAGCATTTTCTTTGCTCAGTCTTGAGAAAAAACATCACCTTACAATAAACTTACAATAAACTTGAAAACATCTACTTTTTAAAGGCATCTTGTTTCATTCATAAACTAAGTATACGTAACAAATTGAATATCCCTCCTGCTTTTCAAGGCTTCTTGACACCGGTATCTGAGGTCCACTCATACAACACCAGATATGCGTCAAAACAAAATTTCCATCGAACTAGAGTTTGAACTAATTATGGTATCCACACCTTTAAATATTCAGCTTCAAAAATATGGGAAAACATTCCCAGCCACCTAAAAGTCCTCTCCCTTACTCAGTTCAAGAATCAATACAAAAATATTTATTAAATCGACAAAACTGACATAATTATTATAAGCAATATACATGTACTTTTGCCTACGTGACCATTATTATTTTGTTGCCATTGTTGTTATGATAAATATTATAAACATACATATACACTGTATGTAGTATATAAATAGATATAGGTAAGTGTGTGTGTATATATATATATATATATATATATATATATATACAGCGAAGTGCAAAAACTTTGACCCCCCACTCCTCAACTATATCAATATATCGGGTGCATTATGGGTAGGAGTAAGTTCATTCAAATGCAACTACAGCCGCGCGCGTTTGCAAATCATCACAGCGAAGACTTGTGTAGTTGATTTAAATTTCAAGAATTTATCTAGAATACAACACTTTTACTCGGAACAGGCAGGAAAGTTTAAAGTAAAGTAAATGCACTCTCTATTTTCTGTTTGGACAAATATTTTTCCTGATTTTATAATATAAATTAATGTTTACGTTAGCAGAACGTAACGCGGAAGGAACTATAATGCCGAATTTCATCTGCTAAGCAATAATTCAACGCTATTTTTGAAACTGTTTCGCGGAAAATTGAAGAGATTAAAATAGCTTACACTCGTTCTCAATAACACGTGCAGGTTCGAAATTGAATCTCCAACGGAAAACGTCAATTTGGTGGATGTCACTCAACTATATTTCTATGGCATCACTGGTCTGCATGCTAAATAAAACGTCTCCATACAACTCTCAGATGTGGAGGAAACTTAAATAGTGTAGGAGGTCAACGAAATCGTAAGTAATTTGAGGCGACATAGGTAGAGATATGGCGGATACTAAGCCGAAAAACGATTGTTATTTGCTTGAATTCCTCACCGAAATGTCAGTTGAGAGTGGAGAGCATTGCCGATAATCCATGTCCTGAGAGTTTAAAAAAATTTTTTTGCCCTGTCGAATGTTGTATCCATGCCTGGAGCTCGTTGAGGTAGAGCTCGAGGGTATTGCTCGATAAAACCTCTTATAAGGAGCATATCTGCAACTGGATGAATAAAAATAACTATAATTATTTTTATATAAACAATCAGATTTCTTATACACAAACCGCTTGCTCACACATAAAGTTTATGCGATTTCCCTATTTTGATCTTATACACAAACCGCTCGCTCATGATCACACATAAAGTTTATGCGATTTCCCTATTTTGATCTTATACACAAACCGCTCGCTCACACATAAAGTTTATGCGATTTCCCTATTTTGATCTTATACACACACCGCTCACTCACACAAAGTTTATGCGATTTCCCTATTTTGATCTTATACACAAACCGCTCGCTCACACATAAAGTTTATGTGATTTCCCTATTTTGCAAACCCTTGGCTCTAAGCATGATTACTCTCCATCTAAGCGACTTTGGGAAAGACTTTGCCATGTTTATATGCTAGTTTCCCGAATTTACTCACACAACGGTTCACTTCAAACTCCATGGAAACCGTTTGATTGACATCCACCAGAAACGACTTTGAAGTCAGGAGTTTCGTTTCGAACCTGCACGTGTTATTGAGAACGAGTTTAAAGATTAAAATAGCTTAAAGGTTTTGATGAAGAAACGGATATAAATTAACGTATCCCATATCATTGCCATATTTTATGGTATTAAACGATTCTAAAAAAATCTAATAAACTCTTAGTTATTCCTCTTGAAATTCTCTTATCCAGTTTTATTCAAGGTTCGGAGGGATCCTGTTTTTATGGTATATTTTTTTTAGTAAAAGCTTTTATGAAAGGTACGTTCGATAATTCTTGGATTCGCATCGCTGAATGTTCTTATTATTGTTGCACAGTTTTCTTTCATTCTTAAAATGTATTTTGTATGCTATTTAAATCTCATAATTGTGACGAAACTGTTTATTTAGCTTCGTCATTAAACCAAAAACGTTAGCAGCTATGGTTCCATTTAACAACATCACTTTATTGTGAATCTTAGTTTCCTAATTTCGTAGATAACGAGCCACGACAAACTTTTGAATATTTAATTTTCGAAGTTTCATTTTGTAATTATATTGCAGCTCCAAGCAACATCAGTTTTTTTATCAGATTGTTAATTTCGTCTCATCGGGATCAGCTAAAAATAAACATTACACAACAGTTAAAGAAAACGATTCGATGTTCAAACCGTGTAAGAGGTTTCCTTACGTTACACTATAAAGTGTTTATTTTGCTTTGTCGATACGTTTTCCAACTACAAGCCAGGCTCTTGTGCAGTCTGTGCATCCGGTCAGCTCCGGTCAGTACACATGAATCCTTTCATTCTGCTCTTTGAAACGTTATATCAGTCTAATAACACTGATCAGTTCAGTCTTTCTTCACAGAAGTAGAAGACAGAGAACGGAATAACTGCGCTGATATCGAGCTGATTTTTTTCATCGCTCTCAGATTTGGTTTAGAATCACTGACAACAAATGTAGAATGTCAAAGTTTCAAACGAATTGATATTGGCCCTGAACCCACAGATCACGTGTAATCATGTCTCCTCTCCTCGATATTTTAGGTCATCATAAGATATCCTAACAGCTTCACAAATAGCTCTGAATTCACGCTTCGAACCTGAAACTTCGGCATCATCATTTCCCGTTCTCTTTCCGCCGACCAGGGATATGTTCTGTTTTGCAAATATTCGATCTAACAGTAAATATATAGAGTGCATTTAAATACTCAGGTTTATTTAAGCTGTCCTGCCTGTCCCGAGTAAAAATGTTGTATTCTAGATGAAATCTTGAAATTTAAATCAACTGCATAAGTCTTCGCTATGACGATTTGCAAACGCGCGCGTATATCGGCTGTAGTTGCATTTTAATGACTTTACTCCTACCCATAATGCACCCGATATATTGATATAGTTGAGGTATGGGGGGTCAAAGTTTTTGCACTTCGCTGTATATATATATATACACACTGAAACAAAAAAACTCTGCCAAAGACTTATATATATCATATATATATATATCCTTTATATTTCCGTCAAACTTTTTTGACAGTTGTTGCTTTGGTAGACACAAAGAAACATAATAGGCTTTGTTTTTCTTTGTCTTTGACGGTAATGAACTAATATGTTTAACCGTGAAATTCTGGCATTTTGGCCAGCAAGGTTTTGATCACACGTCAGTAGCAAGAGCAATAGCAAATTAAAATACAAAAACCGGTAATTTTGTTGGGTCGATTTACAGCGTCCAGCGACCGGTTTGTATTTTAATTTGCTATTGCTCTTGCTACTGACGTGTGATCAAAACCTTGCTGGCCAAAATGCCAGAATTTCACGGTTAAACATATTAGTTCATTACCGTCAAAGACAAAGAAAAACAAAGCCTATTATGTTTCTTTGTGTCTACCAAAGCAACAACTGTCAAAAAAGTTTGACGGAAATATAAAGGATATATATATATGATATATATAAGTCTTTGGCAGAGTTTTTTTGTTTCAGTGTATATATATATATATATATATATATACAGTCGTTGCCGTTAATGTTGTCCTGGACATATGCACATATGGATTTATAGCCTTTGTTCAGTTCGCATCTTTTACATAAAGAACGGTAATCAGCCGTGAACGCGCCCTTTGTATTTGGTCACAAAGAGCCACGGTGGTCTAATGGTTAACGCTCTTGCTTACCAGTTCGAAGCCCCGAGTTCAAGTCTCAGTATCGGCATTTTTGTTACTGCGAATATTTTTTTCATTTCTTTTTTCCCTTTTTTTCTGACTGTATTCCCTTAAAGGCTTTTATTTCAAACGTGACAACAAGAACGGAGTTCTTTTTAACCTTTGAAATGCCGAGGACACCTATCATCCACATATATTTTATTAAGGGATGTTCGAACATTTCTTTTGCAAAAGCTTCGACTGCCGCAGGAAATGTAGTATTTTGATCATCGACATCGTCCATGGCGTAGCTTCTAAAGTTTGTTATCGTTTGTCAAACACTCGTAAACCTTACGCCGAGTACACGGCTTTAATTCCATGTGAGTTCTTTTCCTTCACAAAGAAAAAAGCTTTGTCAACTTATGCAAGCATTACTATGGGTTTCAAAGAGAATTCTGGACAATTTCTGGACTGCCGGATATTTTCAAAACTGTCCGCTCCGTGTCTCGCGGCCGATGTTTTCGAAATCTCGAAAAAAAAATGAGGTCGCTCGCTCAGTCTGCCTAAGTTCAGAACATCGGTACGAATGAAATTCATAACACTTGCTAAAATCTCTTCCTACTTCTAAACAAAGATATAATACTTTGAATCAGTGGGTATCTAGTATTTTCAAAACTGTTTCTGGTATATACATGTAAGCCCGGCACAGTGTAAGAAAAACAAATTACGCTTTTTCAAACCCACAACCTTCAACAGAATCGATACACCGTTCTAAACGAAAATAGCGTAATTTGGGCGTACTCAGTCAGTGCTGGTATAATTATATACTTCGAAAGTCTGGTAAAAGTTGAGACCGTTTTAGGTTGACAGTATTATTTTAGCTACATTGTCCGTTCTTATCCAATATAAAAAAATAAAACTGCAAAAAGAAACATATGAAAACAAAACAAAAAGACAGGGAAAAAAGAAGAAAAAAAAAAGAAAAAAAAAGATGCCGATGCCGATGCCGATACTGAGACTTGAACACGGGGCTTCGAACTGGTAAGCAAGAGCGTACAAAGGGCGCATTCACGGCTGATTACCGTTCTTTATGTAAAAGGTGCGAACTGAACAAAGGCTATAAATCAATATGTGGATATGTCTAGGACAACATTAACGGCAACGACTGTATATATATATATATATATATATATGTAAACACAAATGAAGGCTAAAACAATAGGCTAAAACAATAGGCCAAAACAATGGATATTAAAGTATTATATTATGTTCTGCTGGACAACCTTTTTGGCATCGACTGTATAATATATATGTATACATTGTATATATATACATGTATGTTTATATATGTATAATGTACAAACATCTGTATTTTTCCCTCAGATTTTCTTTCCTTTCCTTCTCTTTTTCACTATCTTTTGTTCTTGTTTCATAATATTTACAATAATTACATCATACACGATTATATTTATGTAGTAATTTTCTTCTACATTATTTTGTACAACTTTACTATAGGCATGCAGTGATTAACTCGAAAGCTTTTGCTACTTTGATCACTGCACACACTTAATCAATAATTCAACCTATTTTACCTCTCATGATTGTATCTTATTTAGCTCTATCTTATCTATACGTTTCTATTTTCTTTTTAATATTTGTAACTGAACAATGTAAATAAACTTGAACTTGAATGAGAGACCTCTGCTAGTTGGGATCGACTGATCAAAATTGCATTTTACAACAATGCTTCTATTACATTGTAGGTTATAAAGCCTGGGCCTTTATAATTGTTTAGACTATTATCAGACTGATTCAGCCTCAATATTAAAACTTGGTGTGGACTGTCAACCATCTTGATTCCATTTCAATTGCTGGGCTGGTACTGTACATCATATCTCAAGGATTTCTTGCTGGCCAATGGTTCCTCAAGACTTGGAGAATGAACTCTCCAAGTCTTTTGACTATAGCTGGACTGCTTCTTTCTGGAGTCAAAAATAAATTACATATTTCTTTTCTCATCAAAAATTAGTGCCATAAGCAAGTCTCCCTCACATAAAAATGTGCTCAGGACAAAACTACAGAACTTGCAAATCTGTATCTTTCATAAATTAAAAATTGCCATGGAACTCCATAAGTCACTTTCAAATGCCAATTGCAGAGACTGGGGAGTTGAGAAAGGCTGTATTTACTAAACATTTATACATGTACATGTATGTGAAAAAAAAAAGAGTAAAGGTATTCATTTATATAAGCATAATTATATGTGAAGCAGTCCGAAAACATTCACTGACGGGATATGTCAGTCATACAGTATGTAAAGCGCCATGAAACTGTGGTTGATATGGCGCTATATAAATGTGGCCATTATATAGCAGAAATTCTAAATGTATATGTTGAATATATTCAAATGTGCTAATCACAAGCCTAGGTTATTTTTGTGATACGGACTGCCAGTGTGGTGCAATGTGCTGCCGTGCAGTTTACAGTCATGAGTGATTGTTAGTACATGTACCTCAGAATACCAGGCTGTTGTGTCGGGAGACAATCCCCTACTCTTTCTCATAATAACACAATGTTCAGGTTCTTTCACGTCCCCCTCGTATAGATTAGAAGAGGAAGGAGACAAGGCCAATGGCTTATATAGATGGTTTGCACTCAATCCCCAGAGATCAAAAGACAAAGGGCATGGCGGCCATGTTGGTGTACAGAACAAAAGAAGCTAATGAGGAATCTATTGTTTACTGTACACTAACATGGTGGCTATGACATCAAGTGCAAAGGGTCCATACATCCCTGCCCAAGGACGAGGCCGGGATTCAAACCCCTGACCTCCTGCACTCTAGACTGTGCTCTGCCAACTGAGCTAACTTGAGTGAGGCTAGCTACATGTGTACATGTATGTGAAGCAAGCAGGGAGATTTTTCCACGTGTGGGAAGATAAGAAATTTCAATGGAACATAAATTAGGTAAACAAACAAGTTCCTCAAGAGTCTGATTGGATAATTTTGGCATCTTGACATTTCACAGACAAAAGCGTTGTGCATATTTAATTATAGGGTGAAAGTTAAAAGACAATGGCATGACTGCAGGCAGTCGTTATCTTCTCTCATCTCCCTCCTCCTTGCAGTGCTGTACAGGCTAGCTTTTTTGTGTACATGTACTTGGAGGTGCTTGTCTTTTTCATCCATTTTTATGTGAAAATAATGCAGAATGCAGGTAACAAAAGCACTCATCTGGCACATGTCAGCTCACCTTAGCCTAACATTGGCACCTGTGTAGGTCTCATACGGCTTCTCAACATTGACAAATTCAAAGTCATATGAGGCACTCTGTGTAAGTTCTCCAGGTCTGGCCAGCTCTCTAACAAGGGATGTGAACTCATGGTGGTTACCTCTGTCATAAAATAACTCTACAAATGATGAAAATGAATTTAATCAGTTCAGCTACATGTACAGTATCTTGACAGTTTGCCATGATCAATAATGGCAAACATGTACCTGTTGTATGGTTCCAGAAAATATCCATCCCCCTACCACAGAAGGAATGTCACTTACCTGTAGGACATCCCTCCCTACAGGAGTTTCCTTTTCTTGCAGTAAGAATTGAACTGTGGTCATACATGCATCCTACTCAAACAAACCATCTTGAAAATGATTTTAACCATATAACCCCCCTTCCTGCTCCCTTCCAGAACTTTAAATTCCCTATGTAGTGATCAAGGGTATGGATATATATGTTACAGGTCAAACTTATTTTCAGATCATTTTTGTCAACATAGGTACCGTAAACACTGGCAGATAAGCCGCAGCCTGAGTTTAGAAGCTCAAATTTTGGAAAAAAAAAGTTTTGAAAGGAAAATCAAGATTTAGAAATCTTCATCACCTTTCTTACCCCGTCAAACTTTCAACGAGATTACTCCGTAGTTTTTTTAATGGAAGGATCCGGAACAAGTAACAAACAAGAAACAGACAACACAAATGGCTCTTTTAGGAGCTACAATGTACCAAGCTTGTAAAAGTGATGATTATTGCTTCCTTTCTTTTTGTTTTGTGTAGTTTTAATCAGTCTGACTTTGTTTTTTAAAAACATTAATATATGGAAATTTATTGAACTTTTATAGATGTTCTTGCAGATAAGCCGCACTCCCGATTTGCAATGAAGATTTTGGGTAACAAGGTTCGGCTTATCTGCCGGTGTGTACCGTAATTTTTTTCCAGCCTCAGTAACTTCTTTTACCTATAGGTTATTTTTGTGTACTAAAAATAAATTCTCCCTCCCCCTCTGCTTAATTCCTTCCATTACCCTTATCACTTCCTTCCCCTACCCCTCTCCCTATCTCCTTACAGTGCTACATTATACCCATACATGTATAATGAACTGTACTACCGGTAATTACCATATTTATTTACATTCAGCTGTCCTTGCTGGTACTTGAACCGGCAACCATATGATCTGTTGGTCCTATTACTATAATGCCTACTACATTGTATTCTCACCTATTTGTCCAATGAACTCAATTTTAATTCCTTGATGCTCAAGCTTTTTCCCAGGGTTCTTGAGATTTATGTTAACCTTGAAAATGAAGAGTCACAAATCTAATCAGATAAAAAGACATTATTGACAGGTGGTGGGCTGCTACATTATAAGGGCAATGAGGCCTGTTTATACTACACTGGCAGGATTCCCACTAGCCTGCTATGCAGATGTACTGTATATTTTTCACTCTCATAAATTCAAAGAAAAAAGTAATGCCTGCTTACCCGAGCGCTTAATTAGTTTCCAATATGCATGCCTCATTGTGCTATGGATCAATCAGACTTTACCTTCCATATCCTGGAAAGTGACGTAATGTTGCATTTAAAACGAATTCAGAAAATACTTTGCCATTGACCAATCATAGCATCTAGTGTTCACTGGCGCGCCAATTCACTAAAATTCTAACAATGGCTTTGATTGGGTAGAAAAATAAGACAAACGTGCTGACGTCGTGCTTGCATATTGGAAACTAATTATGTGCTCGAGTAAGCAGACATTACTTTTTTTTTTGAATTTATGAGTGAAAAATAGGTCTGCATAGCAGGACAGGTTCCCACACATTTGAAGGCAAAACATTCCCTGACATTTCCCTGACTTTTTACATGCACATGTATGCTTGTATTTTTCCTAGATATTCAATCATTATTTTGAGACAGAAACAATGAACAGCACGTAGCCCAAAGAAATAAGTACATCGTATGTGAAGCCCGAAAAAATGTTTCCGACTTATTTTCCATTGAAATTTGGGGGTTCCCTGACCAAATCTAAATTCCCTCGTATTATCATTATTTATATCACCAATTTAATTATTTAGTGTAATGTCAATACAGTAGCCTTTATAGTAATAAACAGACAGACAGACCAAATCCTAAATTCCCTGACAAGTCCATGCACGACCTTGAAAATGTTTACCTTTTCCCTGACCATGGGAACCCTCACTGGGTTTTTAGTTTGACTCGGATGAAAGTGGCATGTGTAGTTTACAACTCCAATCGAAAATTTCCTATTGAACATTACTCACATGATCTTGCATGCCATCCCCTGACAATATTTGGGGATTTCATCATTCTAAAATGGTTAATTTTCGAGTGATTCTCAACTGGAAATATTTGATTGGAGTCATAAACTACACTTGATCCATCCAGGGCTTTCAATCAATTTTGTAGTAAGCAGCTGTATTTGCTTTTTTGAATAGCTTTTATATGATCAGCAACTGGCAGATGAAAGTAGCCAGCTGGAAATGGGTAACTAGATGGTACATTACTACTGCAGTTAACATATCAGATTTTAAATATTTTTCAAATATTTCAAGAATTCAGTTAAATGTTCTGATCAGATTAAGGAATACACAACGACACACAGAGAATCATTCAGAACGCATGTGACCAAACAAATACACTACATACAATACACACCTGATATTTCATAATGGCTTATTTATAACAAAACTTTAAGTAGTAGATAAAATATGAGCAGGAGATCTGTATGGGCATACAGATCGGACGCGAATATTTTATCTTACTTGTAAAATGAATAGATAACTAAAAGCCATTGATAGGCACAACATAAAATTTTAACCTTTGATTTCTCCCACCTTGCTATCGATGTGGGATGAATTAGTTTCTCACAAAAACATATCCCACATCGAAGAGACAATGTGTATGCAATAAGAGAGCAGAGCGTAGCGTGCAGAAAAACAGGTCCCACATGGTGTGTACGTTGTAGGTCAAATTGAATTTCAGGTCAAATTAGGGTCACTAATTTAGGGTTCTTTAGGGCTAATCACTAAATGGCACAGTTCTAAATAAATTTAGGTTGAATCAATTTGACCTACAGTAGGTTGAATTGAATTTGACCTGGAATTCAATTTGACCTAGGTTGTTTCAATTTGACCTGGAATTCAATTTGACCTAGGTTGTTTCAATTTGACCTGGAATTCAATTTGACCTAGGTTGTTTCAATTTGACCTGGAATTCAATTTGACCTAGGTTGTTTCAATTTGACCTGGAATTCAATTTGACCTAGGTTGTTTCAATTTGACCTGGAATTCAATTTGACCTAGGTTGTTTCAATTTGACCTGGAATTCAATTTGACCTAGGTTGTTTCAATTTGACCTGGAATTCAATTTGACCTAGGTTGTTTCAATTTGACCTGGAATTCAATTTGACCTACAACATGTACATAATAAGAGAGCAGATGTACTTTGTCATTTCACCCCTCCCAGGATAGGGGAAGTCAGTGATCGGTCGTGACACTTCCCTCACTAGCTTAGCTGCCTAGTATTCTGTACCTGATACAGAATACTACTAGAGCTACATGTATAACGGACCATGGGGTCTGTAGCGGACCATGGTGTCTGTATCGCAAACCATGGGGTCTGTATATCGATACAGAACCTGATGTTTTATTAATCAGGTTTGTACGGGGGTATACAGAGGCGATCATGTGGTGTCATTCAGCACATGGGATTGGCTAGTACCCTAATAATTATTAATGAATTTTACAATAGCATTTAAACAATAATAAGCCAAAGCAACAAGTACAAGCTAGTTCACACTATGTATATAAATTAAATATTTTACATTAGGCATATTAAAGCTTGCTACCAAGTTCTGAGATTTCGTTCCTTAGTCGGTACAACTACATGTACAAGCCCTTAAGCTCATACGAAACAAATTACTACTTTCTACCTCAATTCAAATAAATGCTCCCGAGGTTTGTTTCCTCCCGAGTCCTGCGAGTGTTGCACGGAATAAAAACCCTTATACTTACATAAATCAATAAATTCACAATCTTAAATACATGTACGCTTAACGTGAAGTCATGCCTACAGTTTGCTCATGTGACAGCGACTTTCAATATCGTAGAACGATAATAAGAACGTACGACGTACAGACTACAGTAATAGTGCAAGAAATCTTCCCAGCAAAAGTATACGAGTCTTGCGTACTAACAAAACGGTCACTAAGCTGACTAATCATAAAAATATCCGCATAACCATTCCCTTGTTCTAGCAGCGTAGTACGTAGACCAATAAGCGTTACTTTTATACCTTGCCCAAGACGCTTTCCCCATCGTAATACAAGTAAAGTCTCTCCTTCTTCCCGTCTTCGTTCTTCACATCAACTTGCTTTCGTTTGTCCGCTCCCGCGAGTACGATCTCGAGTTCCGCAGTCTGACCAAAGCCAAAGAAGCTCTATGAACAAGAAAAGTAACAAAACAATTAGTGCTTTTCCAATAGAAAATCGGCCAAAGGCGATCAAAAGTTCACATACCATTTTGGTGGAGTACGTCCAAGATGGCCTCCAAACTTCCTTCAGAGCCTCGTTTTCAGGGCCGGCATCGCGGGCTCAATCGATACAAAACTAAATAGGCCTGTCAGTACAATTTATTCAACGCAAAATTACTGCACATGTAACCTGTAGCACAAAAACAATTGCACGTATGAAAAAATATTACAGCTGTTTAATGAATGCGAAATTATATCTCATGACTACTAAACCAAATATCCTAAATGTTTTGACCCCTTGTTTTGTGCACGATTTTGAAGGTAATAAGTGTCGGAGGGTCCGCCGGTGCCATCAGACGTAACTCTCATGCAGCTTTAAGTATAAAGGAACGAATTCGAATTGTTGTGATGGGAGGAGTTTAACTTGCTCAGGCAGTAACTGTAACTCAAACCGAAAAGAGCCTGGGAACGAGGGTGATATATATATCCGATATTTAGTCACGTTTAGCACGCGGTTGACAAACTGTTTCAGGTATTTATCGTAATCTGGCTACAACTTCAGAATACCCCGCCGCTTGTAAGGTACCGAGTGGTACGTCAACGTAGTAGGGGAAAGGTAGCCCACTTTCTGCATACTGCGTCGCGTAGTTACTGCGGGACACAGCGTCTCAACTTACAATTCACTGTGCCTCGTGCCATTTGTTTACACAATCGATTGCGCCACACATAATACCAATGCAGAAATTATATTATCAGGAATGTTGTAACATAAGATCAGATAACATATGGTAACATAAGATATGTATTTGTATCTATGCAATAAAGGCCATTATTATTATTGAATATTTTATTTCAACACGGTCGTTCTATCAGTCTAATACAACACTGTTTCCCATAAAAGCCGTGTATAAGAATATTACAATATTTAGATATATAATATATTATGATATAAAATGATGATATAAAAGGATAAAATGCTCAATTTACAGGGCATCAAAGAAACAGTGGGGTAATTTGTTCAGTTTATTTATAAAATTAGTAATTGATTTGGAAAGTCGTATCTCTTCAGGTAACGAATTCCAGACAAAAGCTCCTTTGTAGCCGAAACGCTTTTTTCCATAGTTTGTTTTTGGGAGAGGCAATTGTAATTTTGTTGTCGAACCTCTTATATTATATGGCGTCACAACTTTAGAAAATGTATTAATTAAATATTTAGGCGCTTGATTATTGTACACTTTGTACATTTCGATGGCCAATAGCTTACTTCGGCGACATCGCCCAGAATGCTATTGTTTTCGGCGACATGTACTTACGGCTGTGATGTTTAACTGAGGTCTGCATAATTATGAGTAATACTAATTATTATTCAATAACACGACTATGATTGGCTACTAACTAATCGGTGTGGGAATACCATACTCCCACATCACATTAAGCACATGTCAATCACTGTCGTTCACTCACCGGTGTGGGACTAATGAAATCCCTAAGCTCGTTAAGGAGATGTCCATATCCCTAACCTCGCTCATTTAGTAATTATCCTAAACTTGTTATATCGATAGATGAAACTTCTGTGCCACAAACCTTGAGAAGCACACACCCGTTATATGAAGTCCCCACTAGAAAATTGTTCTGGACGCTTGGCCAAGAAGTTACCGTGTTAGTTTGAACTCAAACAAGTGCGGCTCTTAGCCAGTTCGGAGTGAAGAGTTTGGCTTCTACGGCAGACAAAAATACGAGAAACGTCTTATTTTAAAGATAAAGATTATTTGGTTTTAATCCGCTATCGCCTTTCACGTTCTTCTCTGATCGAGGTTGTCGTGTTCACTTTTAATTACCGAGTTAGCTTGAATTCTACAGTTCCGCTCTTAGCCTGTTTCGGAGTGAAGACGGGAGGTTTCATTTTTAGGAGTTTCACTACTGGCACAGACAGAAACACCAGGAACGTCTCATTTCAAAGTTGAAGATTTAAAAAAGTCCGTTTCTTCATTTGATTTTGATGCGCTATCGCTTTTCACGCTGTTCTCCGAGTTTGTCATGTTTACCTACAAACGTTTTGCCGCTCTGGCTTCACACTTAGCCGGTTCGGAGTGAAGACGGGAGGACGTTACAGTTTTAGGAGTTTGACTTCAAGCGCAGACAGAAACACCAGAAACGTCTTGTTTTACAGCTAAAGACCTTAAAAATCCGTTTTTTATTTAATTTTGATGCGCTTGGATTTTCCTACGTTGTTCTTTTGAATCATATAGTTTCAAGACTTACAAAGGCTCGTGCGATACAACTCGTGGGACACACTTGTTTTCTTGTTTACAACCTAAAGTTCTAAGGGTTTCCGGCCCTTTGTCTGGTAATGCTTTTGTTTCCAAATTGTTTACGACCAAAACTTCTAATGCTTCCCGCTTCCCTTCTTGCATTGTGTCTGCAAGCTCAATTTCAATGCTTAATTAGGTGTATGTGTGCTATTGTTCATGGAGGAGGAGCTTAGAAGTTTACTGAGGTCTCGCGGGAATATTTAAAATTCAAATTTAGCAAGCGAATTTCTGTTTGCAAAATGTGTTCTAGAAATGTTGATTTCGATAGAACTAACAGCCGTCAGATTTCAACGAAAAAACGACTACTAGTTCCCAAGATACCAAACTAACTTTTCTCGTGGATTTTGGTGTAATAACGTCATTCTTTGATGAGAAAATCGACCTCGAAGTTCATGGTCCACTCAAAAAACATTAAAAATAACCGATTTTGAAGTCAAAACCGATAAAGCTTCTATTCACTCTAAGAATTTATTCTTAGTCGCAAATTTTTAATTGACATCTCTTCTACAAAAACCCGTGGATTTTGTCCTACTACCAACTTTTCTTTTCCGAAACATAAGCGAACCCGTAGCCCCCTTCAAGAGTTCTAGGCCATTTCCTCTATTGTTTGCGTTAAGACTCGTTGCATAGCTTTTGAACTTAGCGCTCTTGCCGTAAAAATGTCCCGGATGTATGTCGCGGCATTCTGGGCGATGAGTAGATAGTCGGTCCCATTTTAATTTTTCAAGAAGAGGGCCAGCACTATTATCGAAGTTTGAATTTGTAATTATTCTGGCTGCTCAATTTTGAAGTTTTTTGTAATTTTTCGAAAGCTCAGTGCCCAGCCCATCCCAGACGATGCTGCAGTAATACAAATTTGGTTGGATAAGCGTTTTATACATAATTTCAAGGGAGGACATTGGGACAATGGGCTTTATCCGTTTAAGCGCGCCAATCCATATCAAACAAGTTATCAAGAAAAGTGTCGTTCCTGAGAGCTCCCTGTGATATTCCATATATGGTCAATATATTCCATATTTGGAAAGCAGGACGGATCGTCGAATACTAAAACACGTTCAGGAAGTGTAGCGAGCCGGCAGAAGAGAGGCGGATACAACGTAGGCTACAGGAAGTGCGATAAACAAAATCGAAACGTTTTTTGAAGATTTGAAAAGGATGAGCGTATGCCTCACTAGCATCTAGTCAGGCCCAAATATTACTCTGAACGACAACAATTGTTTGATATGGCACCTGCGATTTTACTTGAAATATTCTCGACATGGCTTGCCCAAGTAAGTGATTCGTCAATATAAACCCCTAGTGACTTTGCCGAGGCTATTCTAGGGACGACTTCATCTGCAATCTGTAATGTTGGGCAAATCATATGCGACGATCTTTGTCGTGAGCCTAATAGTAGATATTCCGTTTTTGTCGTGTTTAAACTTAACCTATTGGATCTGAGCCACTCACAAACGTTTTTGAGGTCGATGTTGAGCTTTAGCTCAATCTCTGTGCTGGAATTACTTGCCATTGTAATACTAGTATCGTCTGCATACATTTGTGTGTTTGAAAACTCTAGGCAATTTGGAAGGTCTTTAATATAAAGCAAAAACAATAAAGGCCCTAAAATAGTTCCTGGGGAATGCCACAGGAAAGGACTTCAGTGTCTGACAATATTCCGTCGACCACACACTTCTGCTCTCTTCCACTAAGATATGATTTAAACCATGCGTTACTGGACTGGCACACGCCGTAGTTTTGTAGTTTTTGTAGCAGAATTGTGTGGTCAACAGTGTCGAATGAAAATAATGGCATTAATCAAGCCATTGTCTATGTTCAAAGCCCATTTGTCAGTGGCTAACTGTTGAATGCAGCTTAATTACGAAAACCAGATTGACAATTTGTTATTAAGCCATTATTTTGTAAATATGTATAGAGCTGGTCGTAAATGATGCGTTCAATTACTTTTGCTATTGCTGGTATCACGGAAATCGGCCTGTAATTGTTTCTGTCTGAGCGTGTCCCACTTTTATACACAGGACTTACTTTTGCCTGTTTCCACTCCCTAAGAAATATCCCTTGGGTAATGGATGTATTAAATAAAAGCGTTAGCGAATCGGATATAATATCAGAGCCTACTTTAAGTAATTTGCATGGAATGTTGTCTAAGCCAGTTGCTTTCGATGATGATAGGTTTTTTAGGAGTTTATAAACGTTATTGTGATCGTGATCGCTTATGCCGAAACGCAGCACACCGGATCGGACAACTTTGTCTGGACTATTTGTAAGTACAGGGTCAATTAAGGTACTTGTACTCACCGTCACTCTAGTTGGTTCCTTTATCAATTGAGCCAACTGGTAGAGAGCACATATATTTGATTTAACGATTTTGTTGAACTGTCAGGTTGACTGGCTGAGACGTTGCAATTAAGATCGCCTAAAATCAGTGTACAGTTCTTTGTCCCCACAATCAGTTCTGCCAACAAAAGTTTCAAATTCCGTGAGAATATATATCCATGCACGAATTTGGTGGCCTGTACCAAGTGGCTACTCGCTTTCCACGGCGGTTAGCATACCTCAATCGACTTTAGTTGATTACATACCATAAAAAGTGCAGTCTGTCTATGGGGATGTGGCTTACTATACTTACTTTACCGTCGACTTCCGTTTACCTCGAAATGGTGTTTCGTGATCACCGCCGGTCGACAGCTTTCACCTCCAATTTGGAACAACTAGTTCAGTATATACTTGTTATAAAAAAAAAAAAAAATGGATTTAATGATTTGGGACAGCAATACGTTCTAGTTTGAATAAGTCGGTTAGATAGAAATCAATGCAGACATAAATACACTGAATACATTCGCAACAGAGAGGCCATGACCGTGACAATCTATTTGTAGGTAAAAACAAAAATATCCTAATATAATGGCATCTGAAAACCTACATTTCTGTAATCGTTTTGGTGCCTTCCTTATTGCCTCAGAAAAAAATGTGGCCTCCTGTTAAGCCGATGTGTTTTAATTGTCTAGAAGCTTTCAGATCAGATATCAGATAGTATATATTTCAATGAATTGTGTTTCACTTTGCTGGTGGTTTTGCTCACTAGCTGTTCGAATGTAAAACATTATAGCAAAATTCATGTATTTTGGAGCCAATCAATTTTCCTTTATAAGAATCATAAGCTTTGGAAGAAGTTAAAAGGAAAATAGAGTATGGAAGTAACACGCGTCGGCGTGTTAGCCGTGTAACTGGCTGAGAAACTCATTCATCCCACATTTATAACACGGTCATGGACCTATTATACAATTTCCCCCTTACTGACCGCATTTTAACGGACCCGGGCGCATTTTAAAGGAACCTCGGCAAATTTTAAAGGAACCTCGGCAAAAGAACAATGTTTGTTCTAAAGTATTTGTTATGGCTGCCTAAGTCTGCTGTTGGGCGGTCCTTTCATGTAGGCACACATGTGTTGCTTTCAAAATACAATAGAATTAACACAATACAAACAATAAAAGGAACTACACAATACGATAGAACACGATACAATTTGGTAGCTATTAATGTGTGCCTACATGAAGGGAGAGCCCTGCTGTTGTGTTTGTCTCCAGACTGATTTTAATTTCCTGTCGATAAAACTCATGATGGTATCCGTATTTCACCAATTAAACATTCTATTGATCTGCTATAGCTCCTCTTCTATCTTACATTTGTAATTTATCATTCTCTGTTGGTGAATTCCCTTATCAACTTAAAATTACCAAGATTCTCCCTATATTCAAGTGTGACAATGAAACCAATTCCTCCAACTTTTGACCCATCTCTATCGTGTCTTGCTTTTCTAAAGTAATTGAAAAACTTGTCTATTCTCGCTTCACTGAATTATTTGTGAAGTACGGTATTCTTAATCATCATCAATATGGTTTTAGACAAAATTATTCTATTGATTGCATGGAGTGTTCTCGAACTTGTTGACCACATATTTCAAGGCTTTGAAAATGAATTTACGGTTGGTATTTTTGTTGATTTAAAAAAAAGCATTTGACACTGTTGATCAAAGAATTCTTATCGAAAAACGTAAATTGTATGGCATTCGTGCATGATATTCCTTTAGCCTGGTTTATTAGTTATCTCTATGATAGACAACAATTTAATTTGTACAAATTGACAGCCAAATTTCTTCATATAATACTATCCTATCATTTATCCTCTTTGCAGATGATACTAACATTTTCTTTAGTCACCAAGATCCTTCTTCACTCATTGATATTGTTAATTGTGAACTTGTTCATGTTTCATCGTGAATGGTTTAATGCTAATAAACTTACACTTCATCCTTACAAAACTAAATTCATTTTTTTTCATCCCCGGCGCAATAAAGTAAACCTCAGTGATATACACATCACCATTAATGGAAGTACAAAATGCCAATTTTTCAGGAAATTATTTCATGTAAACCCCATATTGACACAATCTATGATACGATTTCTAAAGTAATAGGTGTTATTTGTAAATCTAGACAATATTTGGCCTCCGAAACTTTAAAGACTTTATATAATGCTCATTTTTTTTATAAAATCTCAACTACTGCAACCTTAATATTTGGGCATCTACCTACTCTTCGCACATGCATTGATCCTCTCGTCTTACTTCAAAAAAGGTTCTGCGTATTATTACACACTCTTCTCCGCGTACTTTACTCACACCAAACCTCTCTTCCTCAGTCTGAATATTCTACCTATTTATAATTATTCTATCTACAAATTCCAAACATCATGCTTTATTTTTTCTCATATAAATAATTTACTACCCGCTCCTCTCTTCTATTTTTCTTTTTAACTAAGGTCTAATTTCCATAAACAATTTCTCAAGCACTAATTTTCTATTCGTTCACGGATGCTTAAATGGACGGAGGCTTAGACGGAGGCTTAAATGTTGGAGAATGTAAAAAATCAAGCATATAACGTACAGTAATTTTAGTAATCTATCAATGACGCGCGGATCTTGCCCTTCAGTATCGTATCAATGGATGCAAAAAGGTCCTCAAGTGGGGATGAGCGCAGTGGTTGGCGGTCGAAACAGCGCATTAACGCAATGAACCGTTGCGATATTTGTCCAGATTATTGCTGCTCTCATATGTACTAGGTGGCCAATCGCCTATGTATATCAGGTCTATGTTCTCAGAGCGCTGCAACATTAAGAACTTAAGAGGCCAGCGTAAACTTACAGTACCTAAATGTAACACAACTAAATATGGGCTTCACTCCATTTCATACACTGCTGCCAAAGCTTGGAATAGCTTAACTGATGCTCTGCGCACATTACCTACTTTAAAATCATTCAAAAAACAAATCAGCTCTGTTAAATTCAATTTCTAGTTTAAAATTTCCAATTCCATATTGGTTTAACTTTTACCGATACATATATATATATTTATATAGTCCACTTGTAATTAATACTAGTTATGGTTAATATAATGTACTCATATGTAATTGTATATAAGATTTCAATTTATGTACTAGCTGTAAGTAGATAGTCTCGGCTAATTAGCATGTACTTGCTAGAGGTTTAACAAGCCTCAACCCCCCGAGTTGAAATAAATATCTTATCTTATCTTATCTAGGTAGGCCATAGCCTGCTATACAGACGCATTTTTCCACTGCTTGCAAGCATGACATGAGCACGTTTGTTTCATGTTTCTGCCCAATTAAAGCCATTGTTAGAATTTTAGTGAATTGGCGCGCCAGTGAACACTCTCCAATATGATTGGTCAATGGCAAATGTATTGTCTGAATCCTTTTAAATGTAACACTACGTCACTTTCGAGGATATGGAAGGTAAAATATGATTGGTCCATAATACAATGAGGTGTGCATATTGGAAACTACTAAAGCGCTCGGTTAAGTAGCCTGCTATGTAGACGTATTTTTTCACTCATAAATTCGAAGAAAAAAGTAACGTCTGCTTACCCGAGCACTTAGTTAGTTTCCAATATGCACACCTCATTGTGTTATGGACCAATCACATTTTACCTTCCATATCCTCGAAAGTTATGTAATGTTGCACAGACCATATATTTGCCATTAACCATTGACAAAGGAGTGTGTTCACTGGCGCGCCAATTCACTAAAATTCTAACAATGGCTTTGATTGGGCAGAAAAATAAAACAAACGTGCCGACGTCGTGTTTGCATATTGGAAACTAATTAAGCGCTCGGGTAAGCAGACGTTACTTTTTTCTTCGAATTTATGAGTGAAAAAATACGTCTGCATAGCTAGGTAGGTGGGGGAATGTTAGATATTTTTAAGGCGGTTGTACAACATGGAAAAACATTGGTGTTGTTGGCATGGACGACTTTTGGACCAATTTTTTTTGTTGCAGAAATGTTGGATGAAAGTTTCCAGTGTTTTAGCCACTTACGATCCAACAGTTAATGTTCTACGCCGTTTACTCCCGGCTTTAGGTAGAAAAAAGTGTAACAAGTGTCGGCGGCTCCACGATTAGTTTTTTTACGGTCACACCGGCAACAAAAAAACGAGACTTTCATTTCTTTCTTGAATTTGTAAGGCACGCTAGACGTTGGAAGAAGGCTAGAAAATATCACAAGCCAAAGGCGCGCATATCATAGACCACATTGTACCTCGCTTTCATGATTCGACCGCAAGATGTTAGGTCCAGGATGGTAACTTTACTTGTTTTCGTGCTATTCCAGACTTTTGGAAGTTTAGAAATAAATGGTAAAGGGGAGCTAATGTACAAAAGCTCCGATGTTTTAAATATTGGTGAAGGCATCCTGCAATCCACCGTTCCGTTTTACCTTCTTCTCTCCTCCCCTCCCCCCTCCTTCCATTTTTTGGTCTCGCCCCATTTTTCGCGCGGCCAAATAGCGAAAAAGTCTTCCTACGCTTCAAAAAAACCTACGGAAACGCTTGCTACGCAGGCTACCGTTCCGTAAAAGATGGTGTCTGTACATTTGACCACAATCCCTTGCGAACTTAAAACAGTCAATATAACATGAATAATTCCTCTATCTTTTCCATGGCAATGTATTGGCAACAGCTCTTGTATTGGCTCGTTTTGTTTTAGATTTAACACCTCTCTTTTGCGTTTTATAACGGATTTAAAGATTTTCGTGCGCAAAGGATTGTGGGTGAAAGTACAAACCGTTATCTTTATTTAATATTTTCTAAATTCGCTCATCGGCTTATCACGAGGCGGCCATATTGACAAGAAAACAACTGATTTCCCACGTGGTCTCGCACTGAGCAGTTTCAGAACGAGGTTCAACGGGGTGAAACAAAGGTTTTTTATTCTCCTGGGACTCGACATGGCCAACGCATGATAAGAGCAAATGATGATGCAACAACATAAAAGTAGGACATCTTTATTTCACCAGTCGTCCACTACGTCTTCAGAGTTTTAACTGAAACCAAGTGATATATTACAAAATGACCAAAGTATTAAATAAAGTTACTGATGTGCGCAGGCATAACAATCATTCTACAACGTGCATTCGATATGATGATTACAAGGACATTGTCAACCGCTAAAAGGGTAATTTAGCAAATAGATGACCGTACTTTCGCCATTTCGAAAATGGGGCAAACTTGACGTGAATTTTACAGCATTACTCCAATATACCAGTTTAGTTGTACAAATCCTGTTTATTTGACAGGCCACCAGATGTTAGACAATCATGGCCCGTCAGTTGAAACAATACTTGAACGGCTAAATTGCAGAATACAACGGCACTTCAGTGCCACTCATAAAGATCACTTGAAAACTTCGCTAAATTTTAAATTATAGTTCAGGTGTATTTAGGCGCGTTCTACGAATGATTTGGGGTCTACAATGGTTAGGGTTTTAAAATCACTATAGTAGTGAGTAAACTTAAAATCACTATATTTGCTTACTTGCGTCTCGGATTTCAACTCGATCAAGAAGAGTGATTTGTATGGAGTTTAGAATTCGCATCCAAGTATAACTTTTTAGACATATAAATCGCAGAGCAAGTATCTGCTTGAGGAAATTTACATTTTGGTAGACTGCAAGTAGTCCCTCCGTTGATAGCGTACGAGACGAGTTCGGTCCCCACTTGGACTACTCTTGGCTCGCTCAGCTCATTCACGATCAACGGAGGGAGTAACTGCAGAATACAACGCCACTTGGCTCATTCATAATTCATTTTCTCAAATTTTCATACAAACCTAAAACCTAACCCTCAAACTTAAAAAAAAAACTGACCATTGTAAACCCCAAATCATCCATAGAACGAGTCTAAATACACCTGAACTATAATGAAGAATTTAGCGAAGTTTTCTAGTGATCTTTTTAAGTGGCACTGAAGTGGCGTTGTATTCTGCAGTTTAGCACTATATTAGAGTTTAGTTTACTGGCGATCCATCGCGTATATATGACTGAATTTTAGCCAAAAGAATGTCAGAGCTAGTATCGGTTCTCTGAGGAGTTGGGGGAGAGAGAAATAAGATCAAAGTTGGTCAATTTCCCGCATTACATTTGCTGTAATTCTCGTCAAGATTGACCCGTCCCATTTTCAAAATGGCAGAAGATACCGTGAAAAGAGTATGTCTTCTAGATATACTAGAGACCGAAATCTAAGATTATTTTGAGTAAAGTTAAGAGATAAATTGAGGCCACATTGCGCCGAAATCAAATTACAAAAATTGAAAACTGTGAATTTTCTTGAAGCGAGAATGAGTCCGAAATCAATGTCAAATTGAGTGTATTACCTTTTGCATATCGTCATTTATGCTTTTCAGAAGACAATATTAACAAATGCAGTTTCCATATTATATATATATAATAATTAAAAGTTTTCAAATTGCACTCTACTATGACAGTCGTGAAAGAAAACTTTCAAAACATCACTCGCACCTTTATTTATTCCCAAATAGCACCTGTATTCACGCAATCTCCCCCTACCTATACCATATTTCAATTCTCTATATATTAGTTATCCAAACGGTAGTATTATAACTACTTTGATGAAGAACCATAAAAATGTGTGCTTGCTAGCATCTATTTAATATTATACAAATTTTAAACTTCTATATACTTATTTTCTTATTTCATTGAGCGTTTAGGAAAAGGAGCAATAAAACAACTTTTTGCAGTTTGGCAATCACGTGGTTGCACTGGATGGCAAAAATATCTGACTTCGTTTATTTAAAGGCATTGTACGAGATCGGTATTTTTGTACAAGACTTTCATAATGGCCGCCTCCTAATTTGCATATGTGATTTCCCGTTTCGGTAGTTTATCCACATGTAGAATAGAAAATAAAAACATTGCCATGTGAAAGAGCATGTTGACATTAGTGAACTTGTGAAAGTAGAGTGCTGCAGCTTATAAAGCAATGAAGTTACATCCAGTTGAAATAAGAGAGATTTGTATGACAAAAACAACGGAGGCCTTTCTAGCCTCGCTTTCATATTTTTCTGCATTACAAATGCTTATAGCTCAACAGCAATTTTCCACATTGCTCCAAAACTCAAAACAATTACTAGTTATAATGTAATCTTTCATGTGGTAGCATTGGTTTCACCATACAGATTTATCTTCCAAATTATGCAAATTAGGTTATGAAAGTCGTGTATTAGCAAAATCGTTTTGTAAATGCTATTTCCACCTCCAATCGATTGTTGACCTCAGTTCTGAAGATATATGTAGCTTGCTCTCCAGCATCCATGGCAACGCCTTTCCCATGGCGATGAGCTCAATTCATTCGTTAATGAAGTATTATATTAGCACGTGACTGTTACTGCAAAATGCCCATCAAACGCAGAGTCTGGTCTCAAACAAAGCTTTCAAAGTCTAGACTTAATTAATCTAGGTGGTACTTGTGTGATTCACGGTCGGTTACAGCCATTTTCCAAATCAGACTTGAAGCTTTCTACCCTGGTCCCAGAGGCTTTCCTCCGTCGGAGAGAAGAGAACGGAGCTGCGAAGCGACGATCAACGAGCCGCGAAGCGGTGAAAAGTGAAGAGAGAAGAAAGCGTCTGGTAGCCCGCGACCGTTGACTGATCGTACCGCGCCAATAGATTTGAATTAGGGACAAGATCTGTCCCTTCCTCCTGATTGGAGGAATATTTAATACCTTATAGCGTTCTCTGATTGTCTATTGTCTATTGGTTCCTCGTTAATTGATCGTGATGCTGATTAGCACCTATCGTTAACATGATAGCGAGAAACGGTCGCGGGCTACCAGAGGCTTTCTTCTCTCTTCCCTTCTCACCGCTTTGCAGCTCGCTGATCGCCGCTTCGCGGCTCCGTTCTCGAAAGCCTCTGGGACCAGGGTATAAGTTTTCACAATCGCACTTCAATGAAAACGGTAATAATTACCGTAAAGGAATGGGAAGGTAACATTGCCAGGAGAAAAGGCAAAATGAAATTTGTTTCACAATTGTTGGACATCGTCATAGCTTTTTTTATTGCTGAAATTTTTAACTGTAGTAAAACTTCACCCTACCCCTCCCTGGTTATCAAAATTTATGGTCCATTTAACCCAAAGCGAACATTTTAAAGCCAGCCGGTGCAAGAAGTAATAAAAAAATAAAAAAATACTACGAGCCTATTGACCATACCTTTTTTAAAGTGTAACCGGAACCACAATTTTTTTTTATTTGGCCTTATGAAGTTGAAATGTGAAAAGTTGAACAAAAATCTCAATTTCCTTTGAAATCATGCCCTTGTTGACATAACCTTCTACAAACAAGGGTAAAGGCAGCCAATCAGAGCGCACCTACTATTACATTTATAATACCTATATACTTTGTACATGTTGATTTATAATGGTAATATAACCGAGTGTTGTGCAATATATTATGAAATCATACGAGTGATAATAAAATTGCACAATTGCATACCAGGCCCGGGTTCCTGAAAGCCCGATTAGCGCTAACCCAGAGTTAATTACCATGACAACTAATATGTTTTGTTGAGTTAATCCAGGATTAGCGCTAATCGGGCTTTCAGGAACCGGCCCAGGAGTGCAATTTGTAACCAAATGTATATATCGTGACCGGGCTTTTTTATTTTCCGTGACGCGTGATTTTTAAAAATTAGTCTTCGTGATCCGTGCTAACGGATTTCGCGTGACGCGTGAAGAAGCCAAATAAACATCCGATATTCGAGATTTTACATCCTATTTCACGTGATTTCCCCCCGAGACGTCCAAATACTCCGAAACTGACGGCAACTAAAGACAATACTTTCCCGATTTACAAAAACGTTTTTTCTTGTCACTATTTTGTATTTTGAAACTCTCCGAGGCTTATCTACGATCTTATTCGCGCTTAAAACGGAAATTCGATGATACGTTACTTGCTTATTGTCGTGATTCGATTAAATGATATTTTTCTATTCGTGATCCGTGATTCACTATTTGAATGATAGGAAACTATATTACTAATTAAAAATATCCATTTCGAAATCTAAACTTATACATGTATTTGGTACTCAGTCCAGAGAAAACGATTACCGCAAAGTAAATGCTCTGAGCGTTCAGAGGAGGAAATTGCGAGCATTTTGGATGCCCAATTACTGAATAATAAAACAATTAATGGAACTGCGGCAATAGCAAAATATGATGAATTGTCTGTGTCTCGCTATCAGTTATTTGCCTCTACCTTCGGCATCAGCGAATAACTGGTAGCTCGCCACAGACAATTCATCACTATTTTGCTCAGCCTCGTCGAATAACTGCTTATTATTATTCGACGCATAACCATCCCGAATCTTAATTGGATGAAAAACCTGCAAGTAACTGACTGCAAATAACGGTCTAAGCATGTGCAGTCGTGATATCACAATGTTTGCTGTAAATAACAGTCTGAGCATGGGCACTATTGACCACTCAGTGGTAAACATGGCAGATTGATTTACAGCGCTGTTCCAGTTTTGAAACTCTGTAGGCAAAGTTATACCTTCGGCATCGGCAAAGAACTGACAGCTCGCCACAAATAAATCGTGATATTTTGCTCATCCTCGTCCAATAATTGCTTAGTACAGTATTTTGCTTTGAAAGTGATTCTCAAATCCTCTGATTTCATTATTGGCTAATTTGCGAGGTTCCTGGAATTTGATTGGTGCAATAAAAGTATGTGATTACAGACACAAAAGGATGCAATCTGTTGCAATCTGATTGGTTTATTACTGTTTACATTGAAGTGTGAACGAGTACCACCTAGTAGATTTAATTAAGTCTTGGCTGTATGCCATTGAAATTTGTATGAAAGCAGACTCTGAATTTTTTTGATTGATGGTCAACTATAACGCAACTTGAAACTTCCAGGGTCACACGTCAATCAAAACGGTAATAAACCAATCAGATTGCAGGATTTAACCAAACTGTGAACTCACTATCAGCTTTTAGGGTCATCCCTTGCAGGTGGGACTGAGAGCGAATTTTCCAGCTCTGTTATATGTGCTCTGTGGAACTGAAGAAAATCATTGGCCATATCACACAATTTCTTGAGAATTTTATCAAAATCCTCTGACCTTCCAGTTTTTAGATATCGTTTAACCAGCCTTTTAAGGCCCTGGCTGTCTGGGTCTTTAGAGGTGTTCTCGGCACGCACACCCTCCAGTATGTGTATCATATTAGCATCAAGTAATCTTGTGATCCATCGATTGCCGTCCAGCCACACCTTTAGGTTTTCTAATCCTTCAAAGTGGAGCTTGAGGGCTTCAAAGTCGTACTCATTGCCATTTTGTACATAATCCCTGAAAGCCGAATAACATATTTAATAATTCACTGTTACACAAAGTTATGATACTTGGGTGGAGTTGCGTGGTGGTTAATGCTTCTTAATAATTATATCATAATCGATGAAATACCAGTGTATATTTCTTTCTAAAAAGTGACATCTTCACAACATGAAGATATCACTTTTGAAAATATGACTGGCTTCCAAAGATTTCTAGCCTTTTTAGTAAGATTGAAACTGGTATTTCATCGATGATTATATATTAAACAGAATGATTGTGCTCACTGGTAAGATATTTCATCAACACTCGAAGATAAAATCCGTATCCCCGCGCGGCCATGTAATATCCTCTATATCTCTCACCACTATGGCCCAGGTTCGATTCTTGAATAGGATGTTCATGTACATAATATGGGGTTGTCGACAGAGAGTGAAATAGGGGGCAGGGGGGGGGGGGGGGGGGGGCAATGGTCCCTCCCCCTTCCCCAAGGAACTTCCCCACTGCCTTCACTCTCATATCAAGTCCCAATTAAATTCAGCCACTGGATGCACTCATCCTCAGCGTCTCCTTTTTTCCCCATTTATTTTCTGAATTTGCCTGCATGACCTTACCTCCAAATATTCTCCACTTTTTTTTCCATTTCTGATTTTGCCTGACCTAATGTGGATATTTTGTGTGAATACCATACATGTGGTCCTACAGATTTTAGAGCAGATTTCGTATGAGTGGGACTGTGAAACTACGGCATGTCCGTAACCGTGCTGTACTCTAACTCCGTGATTTGATTGGATCAGCAGGACAAAAACAATGGGAAACCATTTCAACGTCATTGCACCATGCTGTAGTATGTTCCACTCATACGAAATCTGCTCTATGACTCACTTATATGCTTGATGCATCTTGACCACTTTGCAGTCCCTGAAACACCCCTGGTACTCAATCCCTTTCTCACACTGCCATTCCCAGACCTCTTCCACCCTCCCAAAGTATTCTTTTGCATGTTCCATGAATTCCTCTGGTAGGATATATCTCATGTATGCCACAGAGGACAGCTTTTCGTACACAAAGGACACACACTTTGGGATGTCCTTGAACAGCTGGGGCGTCCTACTGCAGTCTTGTTGGAGCTGTCGGACAAATTCTACATAGCTGTGAAGCTGCTTCATGCCAGTCTTGTGCAGGAGTCCTGATCAGAAATACCAAATGATAAGCAGGTGAAGAGAGATCCAGGCATGTACGTATTAAAGTGCCTATAACCTTTCTTGCAATGTTTATAGCTACGAACCTTCGAAATATTTTGAATACTTCTGTGAAGAAAGTTTTGGTTTACAGAGAATACTCAATTTTCTACGCTTGTTTGAAATTGTGTAAATTTGACCTTTCCTGACCCACGACTACGTAAGTAAAAGCCTGGGTTGATACTTACATAGACGTCATCTCATTGATGCATTATTCTCCATGGTACCTTTCTATTACGGAATCCGGTCGTTTCGCCTACGAGTCGTTTCGCCTACGGTCAGTTCGCCTACGTCTTAAGTCGATTCGCCTATACGTATTTAAGGTCGATTCGCCTACGTATTAGGTCGATTCACTAAATGTGTTATAAGCATATACCATAGCTATATACTGTACGTATAATAACAGAATTAAAGAAATAAAGAATATCAAAACCAACTGTGTTATGACTCGGAATGGCGTCTCAGTTGTTATGACGCCGAAGCCGAACTATACGTGTTAAATTTTCATTTTACAACTTATCTCAGTTCTAGACTACAACATACCCCGTATAACTTATACCATTTGAAAGCTTTTAATGCATACTTTCACTTTTAAAACATTATAGCGATGCGTTTTCAAGAGAGCATCTAAAATCATGGAAAATTTACTTCGACTCGGAATGGCGTCCTCAGTTGTTATGACGCCGAAGCCGAACTACGTGATAATTTTCACTTTACAACGTACTTATCTCAGTTTCTAGACTACAACATACCCCGTAACTTATATCATTTGAAAGCTTTTAATGCATACTTTCACTTTTAAAACATTATAGCGATGCACAGAAAATCAATGCACAGAAAATATACACAGTTTGTGAGTTGTTAGTAAAGAAAAAAGTCATTTTAGTCAACATGTTAAGTATTTCTTCAAATGATTGCAAAGCCGAATTAATTATATGACGTCAAGATGAGTCACGTATATACAGGAATCGACCCAGGGTTTTACTTACGCGGTCATGGGTCAGGAAAGGTCAAATTTACACGACTTCAAACAAGCGTAGAACATAAAGTAGACTGTAAACAAAAACTTTCTTCACAGAAGTACTCAAAATATTTCAGTTTATAGCTATAAAAATTGCAAAAAAGGTTATAGGCACTTTAAAGCGTGAATGGACACAATTATTGTAATGCAATAATGTCTTTCAAATGCATGACTGGTTGCGTGCCCGAACATCTCGCCTCACAATTTGTTAAGTGCTGTGACATTAGTAACCACTAGGATCTCCCAGAAACTGAATATATATCTCTCTCTAGGACAGCCAGTGGACAACGAACATTCTATTATAAAACTGTTAGTCTACATGTTAGTATATGGAACACACTTGAGTCATCTCTGAAATTATGTTCTTAAACTTTCTTTGAAACTTAAATTGTTGAAAAACGTTTTAGACGAACATTTGCATTTACTGTAACTTACTGGACATTTGTTTGTTGACTGCAATATATATTTTATATTCAATTTAAGCATTGTCTCTGAAAAATCCGTACAGAGAGTTGGCAATAAAGGATATATAGTTGTATGTACATGTAATGACCAGCCCTTCAGTTGGCAAACGAGTTGCTTAACATATATGTATATAAAGAATTGCATGTAGTAAATAAATGTGAGCATTTTAACATACATTCTGGTTATACTCGGTAAATGTAGATGTATCTAACCCCACACAGTTGAGGATTATTGGTTGGGGGACATGAATGGTCAAATCCGAGACCCTTGTTTCAAAATCCGAGCCCCAGACTTACTTCTCTAAGGGGTATAGAATGGTCAAATCCGAGACTTGCCGAGATGCTGAGACCCTGGTTTCAAAATCCGAGACTCTTTTTTGAAACGCCGAGATTTCGAGACTTGCCTGAATTTTGCAGAGACTCACAATTTTTTTAGGTCCGACCATTCTATACCCTTAATGAGGTGATTCTCTGTATTCAGCAAATCCCAGTCTAACAATAATGGTGGCAAAATGGTTGTGCAGTTATTACGAAAAAGAACCTGGAGCAACTAGGGTCGACCACTGAAACCCAGTATACCCTCTGAAATATATGCGTCAGCTGGAAGCAATAGGCCATTTTGACGATGTTGCGCACGCATTGAAAACAAAAGCATGTGGCCCGCCAAAAACCAGAATGTGGCCCGCCAAAACTCAATGTTGCAGGACAATCTTTTGTTTTCTTGATTGCGTGTATATTGTTCTCAATGCGCGCGCAACATCGTCAAAATGGCCTATTGAAGGGTTGAGCATGAAAACGGCCTACGTGACTTTTTAGTGATTTTTTCCAAATCGTCAAAATTCGCCTGAAAACTTCTATACAACCAGTTTAACAACTGTTTATTACTGTTTTGGCATTTATATATCGCGATTACACCGGTAAAAACTTAAAATTCTTCACATAGAAACAGTCAATGTTTGCTTGACAACGACGCTTTCGTCTCCCCATGGGACTCTAAAATTATGCATATCTAGTACTGGTTCGTACTCGGTTGAGCAGTTAGACTGTTTAATTCTCCTGTTTATCGGGATTTTCACTTTCTCTTGATCGAAGACTTAACCCGATCTTGTTCCTTAATGCGTCTGTGCTGTAGAGTTTTAGTTTATGGCTGGACTTTGTCACTTTGAAGTAGGCAGATTTCATGTTTAAAAACTATTCCACAGAAAAACAAAAGATTGTTCACAGCTGTGATAATCATATTAGAAGAAGCGCTCAACCGAACATGAACTAGTACTATAGATATGCATAATTTTATAGTCATTTCTATGTGAAGAATTTTAGGTTTTTACCAGTATAATAGCGGTATAAATGCCAAAACAGTAATAAACAGTTGTTAAGTTGTATAGAAGTTTTCAGGCGAATGACAATTTTGAAAAAATTAGTAAAAAGTCACATCTGTATCTGTTTATTTGATCGGTAAAGCTATTTGCATACAACCAATATAAATTAATAAATACATAAATAAGTAAATCGATTAACAACTAAATATAAGCTTATTGCAGAAAAGACAGGACTTGCTTGCTAAAGCTTTCAGGGCTTTATGTATTCACTACATGCTCTGGGAGATTATTCCAGGAATAGTGCAGAAAAAAAAAGAGTACTTAAAGATATCAGTGCACACAAGGAAGTGATTGTAGTTTTTAGAGTGCTTCCGCCATGTAACCCTGAGGGCGGCATACTGATTTGGCTCAATGGCGTTGAGGCCCAGGGTGGCTTTGTGAAAAAAGCTTAGGCGGAAGCACTTCCACCATTTAGAAAGGAGGGGCCAGTTCAGGTTAGACAACATGGAGCTGACACTGGACTCCCTCGAGTAGTCCCAGTACACGAAAAACGACATAGGTCGTTTTCATACTCAACCCTTCAATTATTCGATGTCGTTGAGCATGATGGTATGTGTTATGGGCTGAAGCCACAATTAAGGTAATTACTGTAAGGACATGTTCAATTGATTGTATTCCAGAATAAAAATAGATGAAGTACATGTAGAAAATCTAGAAATCACTGACTCAGGAATAATTTGCATTGTAAGCTACAAACGTTTGCTTCCATATGATATTCAGGATACAATTAGTATTCCAGTGGCTAAAAATCCCAATATAAACTATTTCTAGTGATCATTCTGTTTAATTTTATTCCAGAATATGGTCAATCAAATGCACCCTACAAGAGTAAAATTAGCCCATTGATACCTTAGTACCTTAGTGCCATAAATATGTAAATCAATGACAAGACTTACTCATAAATTGTCTTATTTATTTTATATTTTTTCCTCGACTATCTTCTCTGTGGTCAACTTGAAAGCCACTGGCTACTTTGACCACTATGCACTTTTCCTCAAAGCTGCAAATATATATTTCTTCTCTTCATTTTCCCCCATATATTATATTATATTAATATGTTTGTAATTTAAAAAAAATTTGTGACAAATAAAATGAATCTGAATGAATCTGAATCTGAATGAATTGAATATCTTAATTTACATGTACCTTCAATATAGTCCTGTCCAATCTTCTGAGGCTTGGAAAAGCATAAATGATCAGTGTTTCCCTTCAGCTTTATCAACACATCCTTCATACCTAAATGTTCACTCTGGAATCGATTAAATGCTCTCTTTCTTTGGGACCTGACAGCCTTAGGGAAGTTCTTGTGTATTTGCTTTTGACTTCTACCGCAGCGCTTAAGGGCAACTTCCTGGAACCTTTTCTGACTGCCGTGTTTACACAGCGCTGCTTTCATGCCGTCAGTCCAGGAATAGTATCTCTCGAGTTTGATCTCTCTTGTTTTTGAACTATTTTTATTATTATGAAAATTAGCCAGGTCTTCATCTGTTAAACCTTGAAAGGAGAGTAAGCATCATGTTAGTATAGTCTTACCAGAATAGCTTAGTTTCGATATACCATATTTGCATGACTGCGTATAAGCCACTGGTGGGTATTTTTTATTTCATTTTGACAAGAGTATATTTTCCTCTAAAGTCTGGGTGTGGCTTATACATGTAAGTTGTTCAGATTTTATTTCAAGACTCCCAGATATGAGCCCCAATGTTTTACTTTTACTCATAAATGTTTTTTACTCTGACATCACATGCCAGCCCAATATTTTACCATGAAGGCTGGCCAGACAGCTTCCTGTTGCACAGTTTGCATGAGCTGTTTGCACTATTGTATTTATTGATTGGATGATTTTTTTTTCAGTATTTATAAAACACTTATAAATGTATAAAACACTAATGATAAAACACTTATAGACCCCTTGCAAATAAATTGTCACCATTGCCACATGTTAAGTGTTTTATAACTACTGAAAAAAAATCAACTTTAATATTAGACTTGACCTTAAATGCATGATCTTGCCCAACATTGAAGTCTGGACTTAAAACGTTTGCCATAGTGGACTCAGATGAATCCAATAGGTGTACAATTAATTAGCAGTCACCATAAGGGGTTTATTTAATAATAATAATATTATAAATATATAAACAGTGTGAAATATGCCAGAGCTTGAAATTAACCCTTGCAAACTTGCAAAATGCTAGCTACATTGTACATGTAGCTAGAACATTTCTTGATTTGCAAGTGAAAAAATTCCACTAGCAAATTTCTGCAAATTGATCTTCCTTTAAGGTACAACTTGGAGTTTGAAAACCTCAAACAGTCATTGCATATTTACAAAATTTAATATTTAAGCCAAACTCTTACTAAAAGCATGATAAAAAGCACGAAGCATTTAGTGTACGTAAATTTCATAAACTACATTCTTCTATTAACGCACAGCCTTCTAATGAAGTGAAGTCATACGAGTCTGTGCCATTTCATTTTGCCAGTATACATTTGTAACCTCCTGATTTTTGCTAGTGGAAAAAATAGATTCCTACTAGCAGATATTTTCTAGTGGATTTAGAAGTTAAGGTCGAGCCCTGAATAATGTGTGCTCTGATTGGTCGATAGTCGTGTTATTAGAGTATCCAGATGATGTCATGTTTGGCACAAAATCATTTCATAGCTTCCTTTATTGCCCCTCGTGCAGGAGGTTGCGTGTTCAAACCCTGGTTTGCATCTTAAAAGAACAAGTAGAAGGTGCTGCCTTTGTGAAATTGACATTGCCCTTTCAACATTATTGACTGCAAACTCCTTGGTTAAGACTTACCCCAAGTCTTTTTTGTTCTTCCTGCTGGAAGGCTGAAGAAGCCAAGCAGAGGTGGTTTAGTGCTTAATGCACTCCAGTAGTAGAGCCAGTCTGGAAGATAGCCACTATATGTACAGTAATCTGTATCTTCTAGGATAATGCGGCATTTGTATAAGAGTTGATAGAGCACATAGAATGAGTGGAAGTTCCCTTTGACAAGGAGGTTAGCATTGTAATCAGTCTGCAATAAAAATATTCATTAGTGTCATTGTAGTTTTCATGTGCACGTTTTCAAGAGTTTTCACCCAAGACTTTCTTAAACCAAATTCTTAATATATAAAGTAGCTGTAATGCTAACTGAACAACATAGCAGTTTATATGGGGAGCCAGGGTCAGGTGCAGTGGTCAAGTACTTTGATCACCTCTCACCTCTGTGGCCCAGGTTCGATTCCCAGACGCGGCACCATAATATGTGAGTTGAGTTTGTTGGTACAAATGTATCTCACCCGTGTTAAACGATCCTATTGTTTAAAAGAGAAATAGCCCACGTGCTGCATGGTTGCCATGGTTTTACCAAAATATTTCGAAGAAAAGCGTGAAGGAGCTGATCATCATTTTGAACAACTCTAGTTAAATGTCACTAGAACGGAGCTAGAGTCTGTTGACAAATCTGCATTTTTATCTTATCAATCTACCTTTAATTAAGGATATCTACCATATTTAACACAGGATTCAAGGATACCCGGATAAGGCTCAAGCCTCAGAATTGTCTCAAAAATCATACTCAAAAATTAATATTACAGCGTTCGATTCTTGTTCGAACAAGAACCACGATCGAGGCATGCATTTTGTGTTTATAAACTGTAGGTAACTGTGGTACCAATTTCTCTCGATCTACTGGTGTTTGAAGACTCAAGTGTGTTTCATTGTGATATTTATATGTTCTAAAATGTATCTGAAGCATTTGAAATAGTTTGGACCTTTAAAGCAGCCGAAATCAGAACATAAACATCTAAATATTTCAGTTTTCTGCAGTGTTTGACTCCCGTTCGAACAAGAACCGTGATTGAGACACGCATTTTGTGTCCAAAAACTGTGGTACCAATTTCTCTCGAATTACCAGTCTTTGAAGATTCAAGTGTGTTTTATTGTGATATTTAAGCATTCGAAAATGTATTTGAAGTTATGCTCTTCCTGTATCGATAATTCAACTACCAGCTCTACCACTTCATTCCTGAAGTTACAAAATCAAAGATCACCTGGTTTGAAGCTACTGTACATGTACAGAAGTATTTGTTTATCATACAAGTACATGTAAATATCCTCACAACCAGCAGAGCAAACTCAAATCAGAAATCAAATATCGTCATTTGCATCAAAGTGTGAATGCGAGGTGAAAACATGATTGTTCTAACTACATGTACAGTAGGTATCAATCGTAACATAATTTGTAGTTAAACATTTGAAGTTTGAAGGCATGCTAGATGAAAATTCGTGCCCAAAATACCAAGCTATGCTCTTCCTGTATTGATAATTCAACAACCACCTGTACCACTTCATTCCAGAAGTTCCAAAATCAAAGATCACCTCAGGTTTGAAGTTACTTCCGTATTTGGTTACCGTAAATATCCTCACAATTAGAGCATAACTTGGTAATTTGGGCAGGAAGTTCATCTAGCATATATGGCTTCAAACTTGAAAGTTTGATGATGAATTACACAATGTTTGATACCCAATTAGTTTACAACATGGTTCGCCTCACATGTTCATGCTTACAACGTACATATGTAGATGCAAACGACGGTAATAACATTTCATTCACAAGCAGAAGAAATTACAGTACATTCCTGGGTTGACATCATATTCATTTGGTATTTTGGAGATAATATTATTAATCCTTTATAACTCACAGATGCAACACTCTAATCAAGAAATACATTGTATCCAGTACCATGTAGAATAATTATTGCATTGGTATTTTGGAGATATAATCCTTTATAACTCACAGATGCAACACTCTAATCAAGAAATACATTGTATCCAGTACCATTTAGAATAATTATTGCACTTTAAATTTGTAAATAACCAAATGATTTGCCTCCTCATAGATTAGCTGGGATCCCCATTCAGTTTAAACATATGGCTTCATGAGCTAAATAACTGAAGCTTTTCAAATATACTATTGCTTCCATATATGTTTAAACATAATAATGTTAACTGTATGATGACAACAGATATAGAAATTATGACAACAAAAATAAAACGTCGAAAATTATACAGTAATGAATGCATTGGATTTATTGATAAAGATCTTCTAGTGTAAACATGAAAAAAACATAGATAAGCTTACAGTTCGATGAAATTCAAAGTGAGTTTTAGACTTCACTGTCTTCAGTATAATTCTGTTCGAAGAAACCTGGATGAAGCTACATAGTACATCACTACATGTATATAAACCATTTCCGACAAGAAATTCTTTAAACTCAATAGTCTACGCGCTCGCTTGACCAAGAACTTCGCAAATAACGAGAACAGATGCGTATGAAGAAATATTAAGTAGAAACATCAAACTAAAACAATTAATCTACAAATTAAAGCTTATAAAGTTAATAAGAAAGCAAGCAATACCAACCTTACAAAGTCGTTTCCAAAGCGAGTCACAGTTAAGGCATAGTTCTTTTAATCTTCGGCAAGTTTCACTAAGGTTCAGCAATGTCTTTGCAGGCATATAAGATAGGATCATACTCAAAACCTCGGAGCTAAGGGAAGAGAACAGATCCCTGCCCTCAGAATCCGCCATCTTGGGTAGCCGAACAGGCGCGGGCTGATCCTTTGATGTTTCGGAACACGAATTATTTCTAACAATCCTGCGCAGTAGGGAGGGGAGGGTAATATTAGTTGTTTTTCAGCAAAAGTACCTCATACTTCATACTTTATTTATCTTTCCTTAAAAAGGCTTTTCAAAGACAAAATACAAATACAATACAACTACAGTGTACATGATAATTTGAATTACATCTATTAATTTAACCTATTTTGAGTTTGATATAATTTGCTCTTCAGCTTTCGCTATTTACAACGCGCGCACGCAGGGCACAAATGATCGTAAAAACGGCGGGTTTTATATATATTTAAAAGTTTTCGACATAGTAGAATGAATTTTGGTAGGTGTATAAAGGAGTGTAAACAAAACATAGTCTGATAAGTTAAGCTAATATAACCATCATTATGACGTCACAGTGACGTCATATATCCTTTTATAATAGGTTTCTTATAATTTTTTATTACCTATAAAAACGTTTTATTATATCTTTTTTAAATCTCTTGTTCATGAGAATGAAATAATCGAAAACCCGTTCTCGATCGGTTGAAGTAAACGAAAGTTATTAAAGTTTGAATTTTGGTAATTTTCCCGCCAAAAAAATGGCGGGAAATAAATATAATGTACTGAATGCAAGGACCAATTCGGACGAAGTGCAGGAACCGGATCACCTTGGATGGGATCTAATCAGCAAAAATATACGAATATCAAGACAAAATGAAAGGCTGATTGTACGGTACTGGGAATATATATATTTATTACCGATATTTCGGTTGGCACGGCCAACCTCCCTCAGGGTAAGCAAGTATATGGCAAGAAACCGTTAGTTACAAATTTTGAAAACATGAATGTGAGACTAGGAGATAAAACAAGGGCACCCAACGAAGTTTTCGGTTAAAAAGCTGCTCGGGAGAGTAAGTTAGCCTAAAACTTTCGGATTTGAAAAAATTGTCCCTTTAAAATTGTTTTCTGAAATACTGGCTAGAAAATTAGTTTTAAATTCCTAGAAAATTATACAAGAAAAGGGAGACTAAAAGGTTTCCCCTAAAATATTCGTACGTCCCAATTCGTCTGATCAATGGAGTCAGAACAACACATTTTCATTCCCTAAGAATTGCCTAAAGGAAAAAAGAATCCCTAAAATATTCGTACCTCCACAACTTTGCAACATGAAGTTACTTGGGCTAGAAAATTCTTGTTTCTGTTCTAGACTACTAACAAATTCGTAGGCCGGGAATATTTTGCCATAGTATTTTCGGTTGACGCGATTTCCACCTAGAAAATCCGAACAGCTAATAGCTTTCTAGAATACGTCAAAAGACATAGCAGGTGCCTTAAAATAGCTAGATGAGCTGCAGACAACTGGTTTCAAACGAATTTCAAAAAGTACTCGTTGAGTGCCCTTGATAAAATTACAAGTGATGAGTGGTCGTGATAGAGAACTAAGCTAAATACAAATTTTATACCACTTAGTCTCTATTATGGAATTGTATTTAGCTTAGTTCTCTACAACGACCACTCATCACTTGTAATCTCCTAGTCTCACATTCATGTTTTCAAAATTTGTAACTAACGGTTTCTTGCCATATACTTGTGTACCCTGAGGAAGGTTGGCCGTGCCAACCGAAATATCGGTAATAATTATATATATTCCCAGTACCGTACAATCAGCCTTTCATTTTGTCTGGGAAATAAATAGCATAAAACCATTTATGAAAATGTCGCTTGTTTTAACTTTTACAGTTCGAAATACTGGTACATCATATTTTGCATAATAACAGAGCTCTTTAATTAGTAGTAACAACGTGTTCTTTTTTGAATTTTGTTTTTTTGAGTATAACAGCTTCGAATTGAAGCCCCATTTTTTGTATACGTCATTATGACGTCATAAATATATTTGTGTACCCTCAGAAAATAGCCAGTTCAATGTTTTTGGAATTTTATCAATGAAATGCATTTGGCTAAAACTCACAAGTTTTAGTATTCTCTTTAATAATATTTTTATAGTCGGCAATCTGATTTAAGCTTGAAGTATGACGTCACTAATAATGACGTCAAAAAAACAGTAAATCGTCCATAACTTTGAATATGTTCATCGTAGAAAGTTCAAATTTTCGGCAAATTAATATATTTCATAAAAGCTTTCTGATGACGTAATATTTTTTAAACGTGTTTTAAAGGTTAATTTTCACCAAAAAAGGAGGCATCCCTTATGACGTCACAACAACGTCACAATACAGAAACAATTGTCCCGAAAAATGAAGTCTTGCTTTGTTACCAACCTGACAACATTTCGTCAAATTTAGAGTAGAAGTAAGGAAATAGCGTTACTTTTACGTTTTATGTTACACTCAACCCTGCCGTTTTTACGGTTATTCGTGCCCGGCGTATAACGGAGACTGAGATCGAGTGGGAGTGATTTATAAGTTATAGTATTATTATTATTATTATTAACCAGAAATTCCGGTTGGTCCGAGTTCGTGTAAATAATGGTAAACAACAGTTCCCAATCGGAATCGTTTAGCATTTGTACACAAACCGTTCCAGATGACGAAACCCTGAGTAACCACGCAAAAGCTCGGCATTCTTTGCGACGATTCTTTTGTTCCTCTCTTTTTACTCGTGGATTCGCGCAAGCGCAGAACACGAGTTATTAGGGTTCCGAGTTAATTTATTCATCGTTTTATGGTGTGTACATCGTTTTTTCTGTGTACATCGGGACTCTCCGATGGCGTCCGTTCCATATATAGTCTCCCTGCATAATCATTTTTACTACTGTTTTACAGTATTTAATGCAGGGAGACTATATGACGGAACACTACCATGAAGTATATACCGGCATTTTGCTTATATAGCTCAGCTGAACAGAATGGCGTGAGTGTGCCAGTTTATAAGTAAAGTGTTTTAAAGTCAATCATGAGTATTCCTGAATTCGAAGTTCTGTATTCGGAATTCTCGAATGAGAAAATGAACCGGCTGAAATAACATAATATATCCACATAGTCATAGGTTCCATCCTAAAAAAACATGTGTTTTCTTTGATCGATCTTCCAGCCAGTTGACCTTCGGGTCATGCACTGTTTATACTTGATAAAACGTTTGCAAGTTACATTTAGCTAGCGTTAGATTCCCAAAAACTCAATTCCGCGCCGATGTGGACCGCGGGATAAACACTCGTTTTAACCTCTTCGATATGTGATTTCAAAGTTCAGTGGGGCATTTTGATTTAAAGATCAATTTGATTTCAGCTATATACAACATTATGATCCATGGCTACAATAAATAATAACTTTGTCACACAATCCTTGTTCAGATTGGAAGGTTCCAGAACTACTTAGACTGCATGCATCAACACACTAGCCATTACCAAGCACAGGTTCTAGTCGTAATCAAGCTATGAATAGGTCGTTTATTCCACACACAATAGTAATTTCACTCGTGGAAGCACGCATGTGCAGAACAAGTTATTGGGTTTAGGTGGATACGAGATAATTTATTCGTCGTTTTTTTCTGTGACTCGACGATTCGCCGTTGACTTTCCGAATGACCGTCTCATTGTGTTATGGACCAATCAGATTTTACCTTCCATATCCTGGAAAGTGATAACGCATTCTCACCCGTCAAACATTTTGTCATATTCTCAAACTTGCTATTTCTGCAAAATCCTCACAATTCGGGTACTGTTTTGGGGGAGTTGGGACTTATTTATGGCAATATCAACCAAAATTGAAATATTCTTCATAATCAGAGGAACATCCATATCTTTTTCTCTGTAAAATGTCAAATTTAGACTTTTCCAATGAATGATAAGACTGCAGAGCTCCTCTAAAACCTCTAAAGGAAAGTGAAAAAATCTAAATATCCCACAGGAGATCAAAGTTATCAACATTGCTGCTATTAGAAGGTAAGATTAATGGAGTAGAAAATGTGTTAATTGTTGAATCAGAATGTTAATCCAACCTGTCTGCTCTGAAGTTCAGAGTACCCAACTCGCCTGCTCTGATTTTTAGAGTACCCAACTTGCAAATTGCCTGCTCTGAAGTTCAGAGTATCCAAGTTCCCTTCTCTGAAGTTCAGAGTATTCAAGTTCCCTACTCTGAAGTTCAGAGCACCCAACTGCCTTGCTCTGAACTTCAGGGCACCCTACTTCCAAATTGCCTGCTCTGAAGTTCAGAGTATCCAAGTTCCCTGCTCTGACGTTCAGGGCACCCTACTTGCCTGCTCTGAAGTTCAGAGCACCCAACTCAGTTGCTTGCATGCTCTAAAGTCTACTGAGAATATTCAAAACACAATACGTTCGATAATCTCAAAGGTGTTTTTCTGAAATTACAAGGAAACTGATAATTTACCAAATCCTTAATCAAACGCACTAGTGACCACATCAAGGTTAAGACGATAAAGTCCAGAAAATGTACGAGAAGCAAATTTGTGACGAAGCGTAAGCAAAATGCTTCAGAAATTTCGGACACTTTTCAAGTCACAGACAACTGCAATTAAACAATATACACAATCTATCAGATCAATCAGTAACACATATAGATTTAGATTATTATTTTAATAATAACTTCATATGCATGTATTAAATTTTCACTGTTACAAATTGATCGTCGGCACCCGTGAATCTGACTTTTCTGCATGATGGACTTTTGGCTTATCCCTTTTCTATAGATGTGCTCTGCACTCAGACTACAGTAACACTTTTCTGAAAAAAGGAAACGTCAGTCAGGTTGTTAATAGTGACGGGATGAAAATCAATGTTAGTGACACTACGCCGGGACAGTTTCTTAAACCGCAGTGCTTGCCAACTACATAGGCTCTAAAAACATAGGCGGAAGAGACCGGTTCAAGGTTCTAGTGTTCAGTGAAGTGGAGCTTTGGTAAACCGCGATAGGAGAATTATAATTAAAACTAACATTTCAATTATTCAGAGTGAAGGCTTTGGCTTTAACACGTCCGAAGCCGTCGACACGGGGGAGGTTCAAGGGTTTAAAAAAACGAACTACGATAATTTGCATCTTCCTCTTCATGAGTTTTAATCCTGTCACTCCTAACTAGTACCAGTTAACATGAACATATATTATGTTCTCTTTTCAGAGAATTGTTGATGTAGCCAGAGCAGATCTACCGCAGAAGAAGACAAAAGTAATATGTTAAGAAAAAGATTTAAAATCATTTACATCGCAGTCCATTTCAGACTGATGTAAACCATGCAGAAAAGATAAGTCGATCAATATATTTTCAGGTTCACGGGCGGAGCGAAACCCGACTAGATCAATTTGTAAAAAACATGCCACGCAATGTAGTCATACTGAATAAAATCTGGAAGTAACCGGCTATCTTTGATTTGATGCATTAGGTGCACCGATTAATTACGGTTTACAGTTCTTTGAATGATAGTCCGAAAAAAGTGCCAGAAATGCTGAAGCACTTTATAGTAATATCTATATTTTATCAAAATATTTACCTCGATCTTTTCTGACAAATTCAAAAAATCCATTGTCAGAAGATAATTTATTTGTCTTAATCCTTGATGTGTTCACCAGTTTAGATTTAACTTAAGGTTTTAGCAAATTATTATCAGTTTTCCTTGTAATTTTGGAATAATCTTCAGTTCAGAATATCCCTCGTTTACTTCGAAAGGATTGTGTTTTGAATACTCTACACTTTATATCCAGCAATTTGAATCCTCTGAACTTCAGAGTAGGGAACTTGGATACTCTGAAATTCAGAGCAGGCAAGTTGGAATTTGGGTGCTCTGAACTTCAGAGCAGGCAAGTTTGGTGCTCTGAACTTCAGAGTAGGGAACTTGGATACTCGGAACTTTAGAGCAGTCAATTTGGAAGTTGGGTGCTCTGAACTTCAGAGCAGGCAAGTTCAGTGGGTACTCTGAACTTCAGAGTAGGGAACTTGGATAATCTGAACTTCACAGGCAATTTGGAAGTTGTGTGTTCTGAACTTCAGAGCAGGCAATTTGCAAGTTGGGTACTCTGAACTACAGATTAGGGAAGTTGGATACTCGGAACTGCAGAGAAGGCAATTTGGCTTTCTGGGCATTATTTCAGCTCAAGTTAAAAGTTTGTTTTGCAGAGATTAATAAAGTTCCCTAAAATGGAGTGTATTTTAATGCGATTTTGCAGGAAAAAAATAGATGAGAATATGACAAAATGTTTGAGAATGCGTTTGATGTAATGTTAAGAATGAAAAGTCCGAAGACTACAGCAAAGCTGATATAATGTTGCATTTAAAAGGAATTCAGACAATACATTTGCCATTGACCAATCATAGGAGAGTGTTCACTGGCGCGCCAATTCACTAAAAATTCTAACAATGGCTTTGATTGGGCAGAAAAATAAAACAAACGTGCCGACGTCGTGCTTGCATATTGGAAACTAATTAAGCTCTCTTATGATTCAATATCATAACTACATATACATATATAATCGCCGTGACCCCATATAACGCACCAATACCCACGATTGCTCTCATCTGACTTGATAGCTCAGTTGGTAGAGCGGCAGACATGTAACCTGGAGGTCGTTGGGTTCGAGTCCCACTTGGGTCAGATATTTTTTCTCTTTCCCTCGTAGGGCGTGCACACTTAGCACTACAGCTTACCACTCTATATCACATTCTTTACACTTACTAGTGCTACGCGGCAAACATGATTCAATATCATAACTACAACTACATATACATATATAATCGCCGTGACCCCATATAACGCACCAATACCCACGATTGCTCTCATCTGACTTGATAGCTCAGTTGGTAGAGCGCCAGACATGTAACCTGGAGGTCGTTGGGTTCGAGTCCCACTTGGGTCAGATATTTTTTCTCTTTCCCTCGTAGGGCGTGCACACTTAGCACTACAGCTTACCACTCTATATCACATTCTTTACACTTACTAGTGCTACGCGGCAAACATGATTCAATATCATAACTACATACACGAAACGATTGCTTTTCCTGTTGAACATGCGCACTTGCAACCTCCAAAATCTTGGAGGTAAACCACGTGATAAACCAGTTACAAACCGGTTTTACCTGTTTGATATCGCTCGGGCATGACGTTTTGGCGATCTTCGCTGGTTCTGCAAGAGCCCACAGTATACTTCGCAGCCGTTATTTATGTCATCGCGCAGTTTTTGTTTTGCCGACGATTGATAGGAAAGGTCTTCAAATTCCGGCTTTGTCTTCTTCTTATTTTGCGTAACTTCTTAGAAGACCTCGAAATTACCGTTCAATAAATCTACCTTAATTTATCCTAAAGAAAGCTTTGATTTATATCCTCGAAGAAGTAAATTTATTTTATTTTCTCCACTTCGCCAATAATAAGAAATGAACAATCTGAAATCTACAATGAATTTACAATGTTTACCGTCTCGTTTTTCTCGGCCATTGGAAATCCAGATGCCGTGCCGCATGCTCAACGCGAAAAGCAATCGTTTCGTGGCAGAGGTTTCTTTCGGCGACAGGAAAGGCAAAGAGCAGAGAAACCTCTGCTCGCAGGGTAAGTTTGCTATTACGCCTGGCAATACGACAGTGACTGGAGAGACACAAGACTCAAAACAGGTTCAAAACAACTCTAAAAGATTTTAGTGTGCCGAGCTTTGCGTCTCTTAACCGTACATATTCTAAGGCTGTGTATGCAAATGTAAGTTTGACAAGAACACAAATTAAACATGAAAGCAAAGCAGGACAAAATTCTCACCGATTATTCTTCCGTGAAGTCTCACCGAAGGAAGGTGCCGAAGGCCGCGTTGTCAAGTCATATCTCATGATTTAGTTATTACGTTTTTAGCACACGGCCGGGGTCCCTCGGGCTTTTCGTTAAAATAATCTTTTTATTCGAGAAACAACAAACTTCACTGGACGTTTCTCGTGGAAAAATCAATATGTGACGCTTCCCTAACAAGCACGAAGAGATAGACCACCCCCTCTTGATTTGCGGCGGCCATATTGGAATAGTTTGAGACCCATGCCTTAATGCCCCTGACGAAATTTGATGTTCTTAAAACAAAGGAAAATCGCGCGTTTATTATGATAATCAAAACATAAATTCTCCTACCTCGCGTAGTTCATACGTCATGAACTTACTGAGAATTTGCATCCGCGGACAACTATCACGTCACGTGATCGCTTCGACCAATCAGCGCGCTCCAAAATTTTGTGGTGAACAATAACGGCTATTATTTTACATTTTACTCACATCTCGAGTCTGATTGGCTGAGAACACGCAACGAATTCTCCATAGCTAGCTATAGCACTAGGTGCGCATGCGTACATTATCTGGCAGGTAATACTTAGCGCTCGATGGTAAGCAAATAGGACAATTTTACGCTAGAAAGCTGGGCACTTATTTCGTGATTTTTAGCCACTTTAGCGCTCAGCTATGTTTCTAGTCATTCTTTTCTCCTAAACTCGTAAAATAAATGCAAGTTTTAGCTGGAATATGCCGAAAGAAAACATCTTGAATCAGAAAACAAACCAATTTTATGCCATCGGGTAGAATGGCGCGACACATCCGGGTCTTAAAAATTACGGTACGCCGCCAAATTCGAAAATTAATTTGAACAGGACGGCCAATTTACAAAGGAAACAGTACAAAATGGCGATAGTGGCTTAAGGTTTGTTTTCTTTTCAACAGGAAAGAAAATCGCTACAAAAAACCAAAAGGGCGCAAAATGTAGATAAGATGATAAATTTCACCATCCCGCTAAAATATTTTACCTAACACATATTTTATGAGTATGAAAATGACACGGTACCTCAGGGTTTTTCGTGTGTTTTAAAGGGAAAATGTACTACTAGTGATATGCGAGAGCGATCTACGAACAAATAAAAAAACTTCTTATAAAAACCAAAAGGGCGCAAAATCATGAACATATCCTGAAGGCCTTTAATGCCAAGTTTCAGCGCCAACCGACCATGATTAGTAATATGTTTTGAAGGTTTGATTTCACCTTCATGAAATCTCTCATAGATGGCTGCTGAAATCCTCATTTGAATATGCGCGCTTCTACGCTTCCGTTAATCTGCCTCCGGCTCCTTCAGTTGTAGGCTCCGCCTCCTAAAGACGATATGTTAATATCTCACTGATGCATTTGGAACTGACTGGTCATTCATCTAGCGCGTCAAAAGCAAATCATAACGTTGTATTCAGAATAATTCAAGCTTCAAATTGAGACGTTGCTCATGTTCGTACGTGCTCTAGAAGTATTTAAAAGTTAAAAAACATCGCCCAGCCGAGTTGGCGGCAAAGTACTGTCAAACTAAAGCTGAGTAAAAGGCAACCGCGACAAAACAATTCTTAGTGAGCATTAAATAAAATATATAAACTTAGTGCGTCAAAAGTAAATCATAACCTTGTATTCAGAATAATTCAAGCTTCGAATTGAGACGATGCTCGTGTTCGTACGTGCTCTAGAAGTATTTAAAAGTTAAAAAAAACATCGCCCAGCCGAGTTGGCGGCAAAGTACTGTCAAACTAAAGCTGAGTAAAAAGGCAACCGCTACAAAACAATTCTTAGTTAGCATTAGATAAAATCTATAAACTTAGTGCGTCAAAAGTAAATCATAACGTTGTATTCAGAATAATTCAAGCTTCGAATTGAGACGATGCTCATGTTCGTACGTGCTCTACAAGTATTTAAAAGCTAAAAACATCGCACCGGCGATCTCAAAGTTATAACTTTCTCCGTTTTATACGATTCATAGAAAAAAAAGAAACCAACACGATTCTTAAATTTCTCAGAGATAAACTAAGCGGCGATTCGAATCATGGATTTAACCCAAAACGTTTACAAAGACAAGGTATCTTAAACTTCGAAATGATAATTGGCCCACCAAGGAAATAACAAGATCGAACAGACGAAAGGCTTTGCTTTTGAACTTCAGGGGCGGTAATGACAAATGGGCTTCTGATATAACAACATTAGTTAGTGTGATGACCTTCTTTAACGAGCTTTGGGAGTCCAGTATTCCCATGAAGCGAGCAGTTGACAGTAATTGACATGTGTTTCATGTGATGTGGGAGTAGAGTATTCCCAAACCGATTTGTCAAAAGCCAATAACAATCGCTCTCCCGCAGAATTAACAAGAGGCCCTGAGTGGCCTTAACTCGGGCCATCTATAGCATGTACTGCATGGAGTGCTAGCATAATTTTGTGTCAACATTGTTTGTGCTAGAGTAGCCAGAGTCAGAGAATTGGTTCTCTACTGATGCTCTTGTCTGTCAACTGTCAATGTGCAAGTGCCCCACGTATTCCGGGGGGGGTTTAGGTTAGGGTATGCCGGGGGGGGGGGGGGGGGGGGATGATAAAGCCATAATACACACACAACACACACATACATACATGTACTGTGCATGTACATTTCAGCCACAATTTCCCTTAATTCTGTAGTTTAATATTACTTTCTTTTCAATATTATTGTTCCTCGAGGGTCGTTAGAATTACAAAATAAAATTGGTATGGGTGTTGTTGATTGAAGTGCAATGGTTATTTGAGTAGTCTGCACGATATTGAGTCACTCAAATTTGGTGCATTGTAATTATATCAGGTGCAGTACAACTATGAGAAATCAAGCAATTTAGAACAACAAATTCCACATAGAGGGTCCTGAAGGGGGGTCCTAAATCCCAGTTCCCAGCCCAATTTTGGTCCAAATCCCAGTCATCAAAGTGGGCTAATTCGAGTATTTGTGTCATCAAAGTGGGCTAATTCGAGTATTTGTGTCATCAAAGTGGCCTAATTCGAGTATTTGTGTGAAATTATAGAGTCAGAGACTAGCAAGTCTCACAAAGAAGAGAAATCCCATTCCCATTTTCCAAAGTGTTTGTCCCATTCCCAGTGGTAAAATCCCAGTCCCAGTGCACGAATCCCATTTTCCCAGCCCAAAAAGAGGCAAATCCCAGCTCCCATTTTACCCTTCAGGACCCTCCACATAATGTGGCTATTCAATGTGAATAGTTAGGTAATGTCATTCTACATGTGAAATAAAGTCATCTATTTGTATTTCTCAATTATTAACAAACCAGTGGAGACAGCTGACATTCAGACTAAATTCTCAATACAATATTTTCGATTGAGGTCGTAAACTACAGACCACCATTTTCTAGTATTAGTGAGCTGCCACTGTGCTAGTGCTCATTTTCTTCATCTTGAAGGAGACTGAAACTTATAATGGAAGGCCACAAATAAACATGCAATGTCCACTCTTTTTATATCATTCACTCAGGGGTCGCAGCAAGATTAATTTTCATTCCCAAATAGAACAACAATAACACGCCACAGATAAATATGCGATTTCCACATCAGAGTCATTTATCGTTCGTTTGAAAAAATCTTCATTTCGGATTACTTACTCAGTTTATACTCACTCACTCACTGCATGCTGAATTTTCGTTCTCGAATTTATAAACATTTAAATACATGTGCATGGGGGCGAAACGACTGTAATTCTTTTAAAAGGGCCCTGTCAGTCAGAGAACTGAGAAATCGGGTCATTTCTACTACACTTTCGGGAGGTTAATAACAATAAATAACAACACAACGACAGTCAATTGGTATAAAGATTATCATGTTCAGATTAGCGGCTACTTACATTTACAAGCTGTTGTCCATATTATTAGTCAGTGTTGATCGCAGAGCAGGGTCACGTCTCACGACTACACGACCACGACTCACGAGTGTATCTTAAAGCATGTCGCATAATATGTGATAAATTCCCGTCCAAAGCCCGTAAAACACCTCTCAGCTTTATAAAAGACAACAATCTTGGTATTGCACTTGAAGGAACCTTTGCCTTTGGTTTACACAAAAAAAACAGTTGATCCCCACTCGCCGCCATCTTGAAAAACCTGGAAAGTTGTCCACTGTACACGTGACCAGCACAGTGCAATCTGATTGGTACGGTGGTGAAAAGAACTTCCAAAGTAGGCGCAATCTGATTGGTTGGGGGCGAAATTCCTCGACACGGAAAAAAAAAAAAGACACTTGCGATTTCTGACTCGAGCCGGCCAAAGGCCTGGCCCGAGTAATTAGCAATGTTATAATTATTCCGTCCTCACTTTAACCTCTCGGCCGTAAGTACATGTCGCCGAGAACAATAGAATTCTGCGCGATGCGGAGTTTCATTTAGCTTCGTTTACGATAGAGTTTCTCTTTTGCTAAAACTTGAGCTTAAAATGTATAATAAAACAATTATTAAATTCGGTTTTCGCATGATAGCGAAAATTATCAAGACCTCGGTCTGTGTTATAAGCCCCACCCTTCGGCTTCGGCTTCGGCAGATAACACAGACCTCTGTCTTGATAATTTTCGCTATCACGCTCAACCTCCTCCAATAATTGCTTAATAGCTGACGCCGGAGACACGTAGCTACGAGTCAACTATCAGCCATAGAAACTGAGAGCGAGTAGTCTAATTGTTTTTGTAGAAACCAACTAGTAGTTCAATCTGAAACTGAAACATTTTCACATTTTGACGCCGACTTGGCAGCCATTGTTTTGCTTTTGAAAATCGACTTTTTCGTTGCTCACTATCTATCACAGAATAGATACTGAGTAGCTTAGCCAATCATATTGCAGGATTCGTGATAGAACACTAGTTGGTTTCTAATGAAACTGTATAGAAACACGGGAAATGTTTTTACTTCTTAATTGTCTAAATTCTTATCCATAAACCCTATACATCTTAAAGAGAAGTCCAGACCGGCTTTACAACTGTCAGTTCTTTAACGGGCAATATGCCAATTTCTTTGACATTTAAAGCGTCTATAATATTCACATGCTGTCTTTGGCGCCCAGTCCACTGACGCTCACTCGACGTGTCGCTTCCTCCATAAGATGCAAGTGTCTCTGTACATCAATGATGGCGATCTTTGCTTTAAGATCTTCGACACCGCATTCGCTACGTCCTTCTCAATATCGTCTCCGAGTAGGCGCGTGACTACTTCCCCCAGGACCGCATCAGGGGGATGTTTCTTGCACTGGGCGAAGACCGCCGCAAATTTGTTTGCTTGCGCATATCCTCCTAGCTCGCCTGGCAAGCTCTTCCAAGTGCTGCAAGGCTCCGATTAAAGCGTAAGCGTCAAATACTGGACGAAGTCGAGCCGCCAACTGGCGTAACATAAGGAGTGCTAGCTTGCTTGCAGGCTCTGGTTGATTTGGGGTTCCTGTGGTGGGGGTACATCAATGATGGCGATCTTTGCTTTAAGATCTTCGACACCGCATTCCCTACCTCCTTCTCGATATCGTCTCCGAGTAGGCTCGTGACTACTTCCCCCAGGACCGCATCAGGGGGATGTTTCTTGCACTGGGTCCCACCACAGGAACCCCAAATTAACCAGAGCCTGCAGGCAGGCTAAAGGAATGCCTGCTCGATTGACGAAATGCTAACAGACTGTTTGACCTGTTCCAATTGCATCTGTAACGTCGACTAGGCACTGACAGGAGCCCATTACCAGGAGCGTCCATCTTCCCCATTGGGTCTGTACCCAGCACATGAGTAGATGTGGCTATATTTAGAATTGCATTTCGCGCGAAATAAACAAAGGCCATGTCGTCTTAGCCAATCAGATAGCTAACGTCACTTCTCATTATTATTCATTATCATTCTTCTCACTTTCAACGCGGGAATTCGAATTGCTGGTTTTCACTCAATCCCCAGAGATTCAAATGACAAAGGGCATGGCGGCCATGTTGGTGCCCCAACAAAAGAAGTTAACGCGGAATCTATTGTTTAAGGGCACCAACATAGCGGCTATGACGTCAAGTGAAAAACAGCAATTCTAAATATAGCCACATCTACTCCTGAGGGCCCAGCCCATGACATAGGAACGCTCCTGGCAATGGGCTCCTTTTGATCCTAATAATAAAAATAAAGTAGCCTCAGATACTATTTCCTTATTGTAGACATTCCCGTATACGTATGTATGTAAATATATGTTTGCGTATATGTATCTGTGCGTAGTGTGTGTTTGTGCGTTGTGTGAATGTCTGTGTGAATGTTAGACTTGCCACAAGACGCCCTCTTTTGACTTGATTCGAATCTAATTAAATATTCTGGCGCGAAAATTGACGTGTGGTTCAGAGAAAGGTGACAATTTTCATTTTCACGTGCCGATCTCAATATTTTCAAGATTTAATCTAACGCCTAATTCTAAAGATCATATTTGCAGTCTGTGCACAGGCAGCCCAAGCTAATGATTTTTACAAGGAATGTATGGGAATTTTTAGAAAAAATCTAACTGCACTAAAATGATCAATAAAGTCATGAAATATTACCTGTGTGCTGTGAAGTTGTTATTCTTCATTACTGATGTGTTTATTTCTGGTTTGAGACACTTTTGGGGTTTTTCTCCTCCCCTATATGAATATTGAGAAGACAGGAAACACGAGACGCCATTAGTCCATGTGTCGAGTCTTTCAGGCCTCGTCATTCTTCGAAAATCAAAACTTTCAGCATTTTATATCCAGGAACCCTTTCTCACATTCCTCTAGCACTCATTTGATCGACCCATCGCTTACTCTCTCGCTTTGTAAGTAGTCAAATTCGACGGTTTCTGCAGCTAACCTGCAGGGCATGTACCGACCGGGGTTTCATCAAATTAGCCTTAGTTGAACGGCTTTCTTCGGGAGCAGTGACGAACTAGTGCCGAAGGAATTTGACACCTCATCGTGTTTTTTCGAGGATATTCAGAGAACCAAGTCATTGTGCTCAATCGACTAATCGCTGAACGGTGGAATCAACGGGGATACTTGGCGGAAATTGTTAAAGGAACCCCGATTAGAAATGTACCAGAATCTTGTTCTGTTGGCCTGGTTCAAATTACCCGTTGCCTGTGAAAATACCAGGACGCGAAGCCAGGCCAAGAAATCATGAAACGATAATTTTATTTTATGACAATTTTAAAAGTAATACCCTAAAAGGTACCACGATGATCACAACTGTGTAAGTTTCAAACTGAAAACCCCAACTTGTACCGAACTACGCATTTTAACCCCTAAAAGGTACGATGAGCATATAGGGAGTCACCCTCGGGGGGTGGGGGAGTTCAGGTCCCAGAGAAGGCCTTTTTTTGGTATACAAAACTCTCAAATGTGAGAGAAAGACACTATAGACAACAAGTAAATTTGAAACGTTATATTCAGTTACAATCTATTTAGGGAACTATTTGGTCGGCGGCACTGAGATACATGTGTTTTAAGGACAACCGTTACATTTTAATTCGTAGATCAGCATCGACCAGGGGGTAGTGGTATATATACTGGCCCATAATACCTTTTAAAAATTACTCAAAATACCCTCAAAATACATTCAAATCATGTGTCAAAATCTTGCAGTTATACTTTATACCAGAACATTACAAAGTTTAAATATACTAAATTTCCATATTTCAATGTAAAACTACTGTATACTCAAAACTCCTGACCGACCCTGGTAGATTCAGGAAGCGTCAAACAGTCTATCCCTCGAGCCTCATCTGGCCCTTAGTGTCCTAACTGCTGTTTTTTTCTTGCAAAGACCTTTCAATTCTCGCCTAAAATCCTGCTTCACGAAGCTATACAGTAAAGGATTCATGATTGATGAAATAATAATTCCACAACAGGAGACCATATACATCACGTATCGAGTGCTTCGCGCCATTGGTACCAAGGCGGAGATAGTAAGTGGAAACCAACCCACAGAGAACAGAAAAGTCACAGTGAAGAATATCTTCACTATCTTTATCTCTTGTATTCTTCTCCTGCTAGAAACCATACTCCCTCTTCCCGCTTGTAAGTTTAGTACCCTTTTGGATTGTTTTCTTAGCTTGTAGTAAATAAAGGCGTAGGCGAGGAAAATAAAAGTAATTGGAGCACAGAAGAGCAAGACTGCCATACATCGTACTATAAGAATAATATCGGATACATCAGAGATTCGGCTTGACCAAAGGAATAGTACAAGAGTCACCAAGACGGACACGATCCACGTAAGTGGGACAACTCTCAAGAAATATGACTTAACGCGGTTTCTGTACTGAAATGGCTTGAAGACAGCCAAGTACCGTTCATATGTCACCGCACAGAGGTTACCAATCCCTGATAGACCAGTCACGATTAAGATACAGCGAACCGAGAGGGAATTTGTAGCAAGACCAGATATGATCCCAAGGACAATTCCACCAGTTAGGATGTCAGAAACAGCCAGTGAAACTACGAAGCCGTTGGTACAAGTTCGAAGTCTCTTTCTAGCGAGTACCAATGCACATACTGTCAGGTTAGACGACACTGCTAGAAAGGAAAGGAAAGCGATGATGATTCCTACTATTAAAATGACTAATTTCATAGCAGGAGGAATCTCAAAAACCGCACATTGTTCTTTATAAAAAAGATGGTTTCCCTAGGCTGGATTCACTATGAGAATGGCAAGGGTTAGGCGAATCAGCCAGATAAATTCGATATAACTCATATGGGGAGCTCTTTAGGTCGATGGCCGAATGACACAATCAACCTCGTCCGCCTCTTTTTAGTCAAAATACAAATGTTAATGGCCAGGTTGTATCCAATGATTATGTTCCGTGAAAAACAATTCAGGACTTGGCTGAACTCTTATCCTAAGTGGGCACTTGTCGTCCAATTTACACTTTAGTTTTGAATACTCTCCTCGTAGTTCCTTCCGCCATTGTCAAACGGTTTCAACATCGGCCAACATCTGTTGAACTTGTGAAATGGCCTTTATACACGAAGTCAGATTAAATTCCCTACAACATGCTTAGCCAAACTTTTGATCTTTCAAGCGTGTGGAACTCAAGCTGACCACTGAGTCGTTGCTTTGAGACATATCTCTAAAATTACTCTTTTTACTGCATTTATTTCTAGGCCGACTCGAACTGTCCGCCTTTCTGTTTTCTTGCTTTATCTGTTATTATTATAATTATTATTATTATAAGTCGTTTCCTTTTCTCTACCTTACTCGTTGTAAATTTTTAAATTGTAACGGTAGTGTGAGCTTCGTAGATGAGCACCTGGTGCTCTTGAGGCAAGCACTAGAACATTATATGTTAATTTTTTTTAAAAAAACTGTCCGCCTTGAGTTACAACACAACATATACATAATGTACAGTCACATTTTTCGGATGAATACGTCTCACATACACGTTTGAAACATATTCGGATACATGGCATAAACAAAAATATATACACCATTAGAAAAATTACCATTGAACAACGAATAATGAACAACAAACATTGAACAAGCGAAGAAGATTACACATGAGCCATGAGATATGTTGTTTTAACATATAATTTTCGATGAAATACCAGTGTATATTTCTTTCTAATAAGTGATATCTTCACACGTGAAGATATAAATGATATCTTCACACGTGAAGATATCACTTTTGAAAATATGACTCGATTTCAAAGATTTCTAGCCTTTTTAGTAAGAGATTGAAACTAGTATTTCATCAATAATTATATATTAAACAGAACACATTACATGGCCGCGCGGAGATACGGATTTTATCTTCTCGTGTTGATGAGTATCTTACTCGTTCGCTGCGCTCACTCGTAAGATATTTCATCAACACTCGAAGATAAAATCGGTATCTCCGCGCGGCCATGTAATATCCTCTATTTCACTAATAGACTATATGAAGATTTTGTTTCACGGGCTTATTGCAATTACTCTAAGTAACCGAACAGCCTGATATACACTCGTAAATATGCAAGCGCGGAAGAGAATAAAACGGCACTAGGTGCTAATGAATTCTGCGTATATCATCGGGCGCTGGCATGACCAAACCATGTAGTATTATAATATTACTCAGTCAAAGCTAAGATCGAAAGAACCCAGACAAGCTTCCGTGCAAGGCAATATAAAACCGAAAAGGCAAGTCTGGAGTCTTATTTTTCCTTTAATTGAAGCTCTGAGTGGCGTGGGATCTTAAAGCTAAGTCACATGTGATATCTAAATGATGTCCTTCATCTTTTCCAACAATATTTCAGTTTAGGAAATCTAAGGTTCCTGAATAAATACACCAATTGACCAAATGGCAAGATTTTAGTTAGGGGCGGACCATTGGAAAAGTGAAGGGGGACATTTTTACTTTGCAGGACACTTTTTCTGCCCATATGTAGTGCAGGAAATGTTTTTTTTACCAAATTTACTAAGGAGAGATTTCTCTCAAGACAGCACTAAGTAGTTCTCAAGCGTTCTCAGTCTTTATTTGAACTAGCAAGTAAGAACTGGAAGCAGCTACATCCGACGCCCAGCTGAGGACCGCGTTTCTTGGGGGGTCGGGGGCAGGATTCGCCGAAACAATATGAATTTCAGGTTCTCGGATGCGCATTTTCCTGCACTTTCTGGCACAATTTAATGCGCGCATTGTAGATGCGATAATATGAATGCGACTTGAACAGTTGGAGGTGTGGCTTATATATGTGCATGAGTGTTTCCTTAAAATACACTCGAGGGGAGGGTGGGGGGTCGGAGCATTTGAATATGAAACCAAGGTACACCAAGGTATACCAAGGTATAATCTGACCCATCCCCCTACCAAACATAATAGAGGGGTGAAACCGTAACGTCCACACTGCCAGCTAGGGAAGTCCAGGGGCTACAACCGTGGCCAAACGGTTTTGGAACATTTGTCACCTGTATGCTATCTCGAACAATTAATACCCTAATCTCTACATTCTTGACAATTTATCAAGAAATAAACGTACCCCTCTCCCCTAGTCAATGTAATGATGATAGACAGAGAGACATATGATTTTATTTGGAGCCTTATACTAATGTGTATATTGGCAGTAGCCCAAATAAATTTTACCCTTTTTGTTTTGGTATGTACATCCAGTACAGTACCATAAAAAAATACATTGTAAGAACTAGTTTCTTCTTAATATTTTTTATTTATTTATTACACCACGTCAGTACCAGATGGTTAATATATAACAAATCATTTCCAGATTGTGTAGCCTTGATTGCTAGATGTTGATATTTTATTGCAATTATTTATCTATACTAAAGGACAAATAATTTGAACCTACTAAGATTTAAAGTCGGTTCATCATAATCAAGGAAGGATCGTTTCTTTTCACCTCAAACACGCCTTCACAGACATTCAACCTTTGTGTCGAATTGTTTTTTCGTTTGACACAACAAACATTATTTTTTAATTCCTTCCTAAATGCAGGCATCCGTAAAGTATACACTGCTAAATTTACAAAAGAATTACTAAACACTAGCAAATCCAGTGCAGTGTATATATATAGGTCAAAATTGCTGAAACACCACTTCCCACTGATCATCCTATATGACAGCTCGATGTACTTGGGTAGCCAGGTTAGCAGCGAACATACGGTCACAAGGAACAAGGTTTTGGAGAGTTTACTGTTCTGTTCTAATGTTCTCTGGCAATGTAAAGGTTTAAAAAACTTCATTTTGATCCAGATTATTGTATAGGAGGTGACAATTAACATCACTGATAACATTTCTACAACAACAAGCACAATAAGTTTGTCGTAAAAGCGCGATAGCACCGCAAAGCAAACATAAAAAGATGGTACAATCCAAGTTAAAGCAATCGTCACAAAGTAATGGCTCGTCTTTGCCAATCGATGGCGAAAAGGACACAGTACTGCATATGCTCTTTCGACTGCGATGAGCGTTAAGGAAAGCAAAGAGACGAAGAGCAAAAGTAGTCTAGAGAAAATTTTTATCAACACTAAAAGCTGTGTGGAAGAGCGTTCTTGTGGAAGATTAATTAATATTGCCATTAAGATGACTGGCAACGTAACTAAAAAATCAGCGATTGTCAAGTTTACTAGAAGATAGGTAGATTTCCTGACGAGAAATGTTTTCTTGAGGAAAACAGTGAGGGCGGCGAAATTTCCAACGCAAACAAGTAAGCCAACGAGAGAGAATGCCGTGGATGTTGTAATTCTTTCCGTTTCTGTGTTCATGAACATGTAGCACTGAGATTGTGGAAGCGATGTATTCAATGTGTCGTTCGAGATATTGATTATCTCAGATGCTTGCATGGTAGATATTTTATTCTTCTTCTAGCTGCTTTCGATGGAACTATAGTTTCAGTCTTGATATCGAGACTGCTATAGAGCCTCTCGCTTGTTTGTTGGCTCAGAGTATTGTTTCAACTGGAGGAAAAGAAAGATTCTCAACTGCAAACAGTTAAATGTTCAAATCGTTTCCATAGCCGTGTGAAACAATTCGTTCCTCAGATGATCAAGACTCACAGAGTCGCCAATGTGAATAAGGTGATGTTTTCCGATTCCCGCAGCTTAGACTTATTCATTAATCCATAAACTAACTGAGGTAACTAGTGTTGACTGAGGATTTCAATGTCTTATACAAAGAGAACAATATTACAAGACTTTTAATTACATTTCATCTTATTAATTTCAGATTCCTGTTTGTCAACAGACTGTGGTTCGTTATTGAAATAGATCTTTTAAAGGAGAACTGAAGCCTAAAATGAACTTTAGCTCAATGAGTAGATCTAAACATGAAAACGGACTCATACCAACACTTATTTTACTGTGTTTTACGTGAAAGGAAAGGAAAATAATTTGCAAATCGGGAATAAATTGGTTTTGTCATGTTGTTGTCGGCTTTGAATAGATGGACTAACGCCGGACTCATAATTGCGCACTATTGTGCTTTCTTTCTGCTGTAGGTGTGTTGTTTTTCTTTGATATGCATATCGTACGAGACGGGGGAAAAAGCACTGAATTGAGCTACCACACAAACTAGTTTTATTAGCGGAGCATCGGCTATTTTTCGACCTTCAAAACGTATTTCCTCTTTTGAGACGTGCACAACAAAGAAATAAAAATAGCAGAACTTATTTCTATTCACTCTTTTCACCTGGTGGCCATCTTGGATGCAAAGCGAGGCAATCCTTTGTTTTTGCCAGGTGAGCCTCATTTTGACTATCCCTCACTACGAGGCTGACCTGGCAAAAACAAAGGATTGCCTCGCTTTGAATCCAAGATGGCCGAAAAGAGTGAATTGAATACAAGTTTCTATAGTAGTCGGATTGATGTAGGGTTCAGTTCTCCTTTAAAAGAACAAATTATTAGCATATGAAAGTACTTTTTGTCGATATATATATATATATATATATATATACATGTATGTATATATACAGTCAATGCCAAAAAGGTTGTCCAGCAGAACATAATATAATACTATAATATCCATTGTTTTGGGCTATTGTCTAGACCAAGACAATAGGCCAAAACAATGGATATTATAGTATTATATTATGTTCTGCTGGACAACCTTTTTGGCATTGACTGTATATCACGAGCCCATTTACCAGGAGCGTACATCTCCCATACTAGGTATGCGAGTCAGCGTATGACCAGTATTTGAAGGTATATTTGGGTATTTTGGGTAATTTTTAAAATATAGTCTGTGTATACCGCTACCCCCTGGCCGATGCTGATCTACGAATTGAAATGTAAGGTTGTCCTTATATTTTAATATTCTAAAAAAAACCATGAATCTGAGTACCACCTACCGATTCGTTCCCTAAATAAAACGTTTCAAATTTACTTGATGTCAAGAGAAAATCAAGGACAGAGCCGAGGGAGAGGCTAATTAAGGCTAGTATGAAATATGATACCCCTCAAGTTTGTACTGAATTAACAAACATTTTAACAATGTCTAATTGGACGCATAAACTACATGGTAAGCTGCATTAGTTCCACCGCCTTTACTTCTGAATTGTGTGCACTTTACATTCCGCCTAGCCTACGATGCAGACGTAATTTTCACTCATAAATTCGAAGAAAAAAGTAACGTCTGCTTACCCGAGCGCTTAATTAGTTTCCAATATGCACAGCCCATTGTGTTATGGACCAAGCAGATGTTACTTTCCATATCCTGGAAAGTGACGTAATGTTACATTTAAAAGGAATTCAGACAATACATTTGCCATTGACCAATCATAGGAGAGTGTTCACTGGCGCGCCAATTCATTAAAATTCTAACAATGCATGGCTTTGTTTGGGCAGAAAAATAGAAAAATAAAACAAACCTGCGGACATCATGCTTGCATATTGGAAACTTAAGGCCAGATAAAAAAATACTTGTTTAGCGTCCCCGCCCGACCTGAGAAATGTCTCCGACCTCAATTTTCTTTATTTTTCATAAAAAAACTTTAGAAAGTGTAAATGCGCCCGCGAACACCAATTCTTGTACCCAGACCCCTACATGTACCACTTAAAATATGCGCCGGCGCATTAAATATTTTAACATCGACGCCATTTTGTTTCTACAACACGAGGTCATGAACACGAGGTCATGAACACGAGGTGAGTGAATAATAGTTATGGTTACACACACCATGGCCATGGGTTTTGCGATTTCCCGTGGTAAATTGCCCCGTGGTCAATTTATCCTGGGTTTCAATTTACCAAGCGGTTTACGTTTACATGCACAACAATAATTCCCCAAGGTAAACTTTCAACCCGAGCAAACGTTTGGCGGGAAATCGTATCAGATTTATATAAAACAAATCGACTGATGGAGGATTCAAGAGAGTTTGCTAGTTTGATTTCAATTGCCCTTTTACTTCTTTATCAGCGATCTTCTATCGACTTGGCAATCCAGTACCTTTTACTGCGGAGATCACGAAGACGACGAGTTCAGTTACGTTTTCGGCTTTGGTCTATAGAACTGAGTTATCTTTATTTGAGAGCTCGACGAAGGCAGATTGTTGCTCGATCACCAAGAACTGCTTGGGTGCTTCCGCGACCCCAAAATTGGTTTCAGCAACTACTTAACGACAGATCACTAGACCACTGGTGGAAAGAGAACTTCAGAGTTTCTCGAGCTACCTTCGAGTATATCTGCCAGCTCGTCGGCCCCGGCGTACTCCAGCGACAAGATACGAGAATGCGGGATGCAATTCCAGTTGACAAGAGAGTAAGCGCCTGCTTGTAGAGGTTGGCAACAGGGGAGTGCTATCGTTCATGTGGACTTATGATGGGACTCGCCAAACCGACAGTCATCAAATGCTGCCATGAATTCGTCCAAGAAATCTGTTGTCTTCGGGGGGATTTCATTAAATTTCCAACTGATATTTTCAAAGAAGAGCAAGCTTCCAAATGTCGTAGCGGCTATAGATGGAAGTCATATAGCGATCAAGGCGCCGAAGATAAACCACGAGGACTACTTTAACCGTAAACATTTATATAGCTATGTTGTGCAGGATGTAGTAGATTCTACAGGTCTGTACTTATCAGTTGCCACCGGATACCCCTCAGGGGCATTAAGGCATGGGTCTCAAACTATTTCAATATGGCCGCCACAAATCAAGAAGGGGTGGTCTATCTCTTCGTACTTGTTAGATATAGTCTTGACACTTTGACATATTTGATAAAGTCAAAACCTTAACACATTTTTGTGACTGTTTCCATGGAAACGTGTAATGTGACCTTTGAACTTTAATTTTAAGGAAAATTGGGAAAAGCCTCCTGGAGGTCGGTAAAAGTTGTTGATATAATATATATTTTCATGCCAATGAATCAATGTTAGGGCACACTTCGGTGCTCCAATTTGAAAAGTTGGTTATCATTGGAATGTCTGTTAATTCGGTGGAAATTTGAGGATATCAAATTTCACAATTGCCTTAAATTGCCTTCCCCTTAAAATAACCAACTTTTCAAATTGGAGCAGGAACGTGTGCACTAACCTTGATTCACTTGCACGAAAATATCCACTATATTAACAACTTTTACCGACCTCCAGGAGGCTTTTCCCAATTTTCCTTAAAATTAGAGTTCAAAGGTCACATAACACGTTTCCATGGAAACTTCCACAACAAGGTATCAAGGTTGTGACTTTATGGAATCTGTAAAAGTGCAAAGACTATATCTAACAAGTACGAAGAGATAGACCACCCCTTCTTGATTTGTGGCGGCCATATTGAAATAGTTTGAGACCCATGCCTTAATGCCCCTGAGCCTGACAGTATGCACGACGCCAGAGTTATAAGATTGAGCGACATATTTGGAGCTGCTGAAGATGAGGATACTTTAATGGAACCCGCTCGAGATTTAGGTGGTACATTCATTCGCCCTATCATAGTGGGAGACTCGGTATATCCATTGAAAACGTGGTTGCGGAAACACCGTAGATAAATCATTCATGTATCATTTTAAAGCTTATAAAATTGGCTACAAGAATACATGAAAAGTTTTGAGTTCTTTGAAAATCTCGAATTTTCCGCCATCCCGTTTCACCGATCTAGTGAGATGGCTTTCAGAAGCTCCGACTCCGAAAATATTTTAAAGTTTAAAAATCTGTTTGCTTCGTCGTATTTCAGAGGAATCGTATTACAAAAGGGTGTCGGGGAATTTCAAAATTCGATTTAGTTCAAAAGTTATGCTTCTCGTTAAAAGGCGAAAAATAATCCGAGTAGATATGCGGGAAACGTCGTCAAGAGCTCTCTTTTTAGAATTTCCCAATTCCCCGAAACATTTTTGCAGCGGAGATATCAATTGACATTTTGTGAAAATTTCGCACAAATCGAATACATTGCTCTTGAGTGGGAGCTTTTTTAAAACTCTACTTTGATTGAAAATCGAAAGCGAGAAAATAGGACTTCAAAAAATTTACCCGTCTGTCGTGCGTGAATCTGAAGCCCCGCCTTTCCAACAATTAGCAAGCTCTTAGCCAATCATTTCTCATCACAATTCAACTATCTGTCAAGATTTCCCGCCAATGTTGATTTCCGATCAAAGCTACACGCCGCATCGAGAAAATGTTTGTTCTCTTTTGTGTGACTTGAAAAATGATAGCGGTAAGAGTCGGCTGGTTTCCCAAGCTAGAAAAATGGGAAAGACAAAAAGACCTCGAGGGGCGAAGCCAAGGTGAACACCTATAGAAAAGCCTTCGATGCCAGCATAGTTAGTAGAGGAGACAGCGATTTGCAGGAGTCTGAAACTCCACGGCGAGATCGTGGTTCAACCGATTCAGGGTCACCGTCAGACTACGTTTCCATCTAAGCTTTCTTGGAAACGAATATTCTCTCGGCTGGCTCTTATCAATTCTTCTTTATGTTCAGATGTGGACCACTCGGCACTCTGTCTGAAAGTGAAAATACGAACGCTTGTCGGGTTTTGCGAGGACTCGTATTTGGCTTTGTAATTGTAGTTGTATGCATTGTTTGGCCTCGTTTTGCTTTGCTTTTTTCTTTGTTTTTCAAGCTAAGGGCATCCTGCTTGCTTTTTGTAAGATATAAGGCCAACAACCGATGGAATTGTGGAATCGTGTGTGGAAAAACTTTCAATAAACGTAAACATTGATATATGAAATGAATTTAATATGTGCTATAGCTATTCCCCACACCGTCGTTACGGGCGAGTGAGCACTTGTCATCTGCTGCCAATCAAAAAGTACCTTTTACTTCCGGTTAAAAACTTCCTTTTGGTATTTCTCCGTTAATATTATTTTTTATTGAACGGAGTTTTTGATATATGAGAGACTACTACTAAAACTACATTTCTGTGCGAGAAAAATATTTTGCCATCTTTTTCGTTTTGAAGGTATCCGGTAACCTTAAGGACAACGGTGCACTTGACCAAGATCAGAGAAAATTCAACAAAGAGCTTTCAAAAGCACGGATTGTCTCGGAACACGCATTCGGATTGACGAAGGGAAGGTGGAGAGTGCTACTAAAACGCCTTGACGAAGATTCAGACAGAATTACAGATACGATAATTGCGTGCTGTGTGTTACACAACATTTGTAGTTTGCGAGGGGAGGAGTATGAAGTCGATGATGACGATGATGATAGTGATGACGACGATGGCGGGCCCCTTCTCAAGCTGCAAATGGAGTTCTACAAGCTGTAGTCGATTATGTGGCTAATCAGTAGTTAGGCTTATCAAGAAGTGAACAGACACCGGCGTGTCTGTTAAATGAAAATGTACCAAATTTTAGTCGAGGGAGGGGGTGTTTTAAAGTTCTAGTTATCCTCTCTTTGATCTACGCAATAGATAATAGATCTAAGCGTTTCTTTGCATGCAGGCTTTATTAGTATTAGGCTAACAAGAACCGTTAATTCATAATTAGTATAGTACTATAGGTTTTTCCATAATTTGGCTGTGCTGATATCTTCATATTTCATTAAATATAAGTACCGCATTTAATTTAAACTCATCGTTACGTAGTTTTGTAAAACGTATTAAGGGTTTTGTCTTAATCATCTTAAATTGAAAGACACTGTGTGACAATAAAATTACATCGAACAGGTTATATAAGTTTTTTTAAACTATGACTTTCTAGGCGCCAGCGAACTCGCTATACGAGCTTGAAAGTTGCAGCCTTAACGCATTTTTATGCTTTTTTCGTGTTTGTTTTAATGGCTTGTATTCAAAATGGCTGCTGCATGAATACCTTGCAATGTCGCCTTGTGCATGCCCCACCAGTTTCTCATTTCTATAAATCATGACTACACTACGCTAGTCAATTGTAAAATCATTTTAATGTCTTGAATATGTTTTTTCAACTATTTACGATAGTTAAATGGAGATTTTCTCTTAAGTTGATGTCATAAATAATAATTAAATCATCTTTCAAACATCTTGTAGTTCGTTTATTAAAAGCAAAAATAGCAAATTTGAACCCCATTGGAAATGTTGGGCGCTTTCCATTCGACAAGGAAATCCGGAAATCCCGTGCAGAAACGAATGACACTGAAATTTACGGTAAGAAATTTTTCGAAATTGTGGACAACCTGGGAAAGACTAGAACGAAAGACTGAAATTTTCTTTTCCTTTTCGAGGGGGTTCCTCTTTTTGACCAGTCTTTTTAATTGGAAAAACCGGGCGCTTTTCCATTCAACCCAAAAATACCCGGTTAGATACCCGGTTAGTTAGAAGTTTCGAAAATTTGGAATCATGGAACGGTGTTTCCAATTAGAAAGACCGTTCAAAGAAGGAGCACGTTTCATTCGAACAAAAACCGGAAATAGTTCCGGATGGGAAATCAAATGGAACAAACATTTTCGCGGTCCAACTCGCTGCACGAGAGACTTGAACTCACGATTTCAAACTGCAAATGGCGAATGGAACAGAAAATTTCGGTCTTAGAGTAATTTTAGAAAAAGAGGACAACCTCTCCACAATTTTTGGAAAATTTCTTACCGGAAATTTCAGTTCCATTTGATTTTGTACCCGGAATTGCAGTCATTTTGATCGAATGGAAAGCTTCCGATATAGTTGTGATAAAATTTCAACACACATTTATTGGATGAGAAAATGTCCCCCAATTAACCCAAAACAGAAACGACAAAGTCTTGATGTCTTTTCTCGGCGTCAGTTTGGGCCTTCATCAGAGTTTCTAGGACCCGTTCATCCTTCTCCTCAGACTTGTCGATGGCCGCTTGCTGCGCCTCGAGCATGCCCAGCAGACTAGTCTCCGCTAGGCCTATTTTTCTTCTTTTTTGGATAGCTTTCTTTAGTTTCAGTTGGCCTTTTCGCTTCCACGTCATTTCTAGCTTCCGCCGTCCCGGCTTGTTCCCTCGTCCGTCCTTGATTATCTTCTTGCGCTCCATCTGCTTCATCCATGCAGATCCGGTTCAGAGGCCTGCTCGGTACCATCAGCTATCACTGCTCTTACACTAGTTTCCTTTACAAACCTTGGATGAACCTTATCCGAGCATGACATGAAGTCATCGATATCGTTTAAAAATTCAAAATTCATCCTACCCCGTCCAGTCTTGTTATTGTTGTCGCACACAGCTTTGTATTTCTCAAACAAGGCCCTCCATTTCTTCTTCACTTGTGTCAGGATCTTGTTTGAGACGATTTTGGAGTCACTACACATGCAGTCTCTTGAACTCTTGGAAATTCACCAAGGGAAATTTAGCTCGGGAAATTGCGGACACGGCACACGCGATTTTGTTTTTCCCGTGGTAAAAGGGTTATTTACCACGGGAAAAGGGTGAGTGTAACCACAACTAGTCTAGTCAATGTCTAATCAAGACAAAATAAACTTCACATAGAAAAAAAAACACCTCCCGCCCTACATGGAAAAATAGAAATGGGTGGACGCTAAACAAGTATTTTTTTTATCTGGCCTAATTAATTAAGCGCTCAGGTAAGCAGACGTTACTTTTGTCTTCGAATTTATGAGAGTGAAAAAATACGTCTGTACGGGAGGAATGTGCCTTAATATAACTGAGTATACTGAAAGGTAAAACAATTATAGCTAGGTAAAAGTCATTTTAGCAAAATCAAATAATGAATGATTTTATTCAATTACATGTAATTTGTTTTTTTACATTCAAAGGCTAAAAGTTGGGAGTTGGTTTGTATATTTGAGGGGAGTGCCTACTGAAGTAGAACACTTAGGCCTACGGCAAACGTCGAACCAACCGTTCTTGGTACCGATTTCTCCCAGTCCTCGCTTAAAGGCAGACCAGTTATCCCCGGTTTTCCTCCCTCCACAATATAAAACAAGCTAAATTCCAATTTCATCTCGGAAGGTGACAACTTGAGTTTATTAATTCGGCTCTATTACAGTTTTATCTTATCAATCACTAACAGTCGACTATCGTATGAGACAGTAATAAACTGAATTGTCTACTTTTCATTACAAAAGCGACAACTTTAGTATATTAATTCGGCACTATTGCAGTTATATCCTATCAATCACTAGCAGTGGACTACCCTATGAGACAGTAATAAACTGAATTGTCTACTTTTCAGAACAGAAGTGACAGCTTTAGTTTATTAATTCGGCGCTATTACAGTTATATCCTATCAATCACTAGCAGTGGACTACCCTATGAGACAGTAATCAACTGAATTGTCTACTTTTCAGAACAGAAGTGACAGCTTTAGTTTATTAATTCGGCGCTATTACAGTTATATCCTATCAATCACTAGCAGTGGACTACCGTATGAGACAGTAATCAAGTGAATTGTCTACTTTTCAGAACAGAAGTGACAGCTTTAGTTTATTAATTCGGCGCTATTACAGTTATATCCTATCAATCACTAGCAGTGGACTACCCTATGAGACAGTAATCAAGTGAATTGTCTACTTTTCAGAACAGAAGTGACAGCTTTAGTTTATTAATTCGGCGCTATTACAGTTATATCCTATCAATCACTAGCAGTGGACTACCGTATGAGACACTAATAAACTGAATTGTCTACTTTTCATTACAAAAGCGACAACTTTAGTATATTAATTCGGCACTATTGCAGTTATATCCTATCAATCACTAGCAGTGGACTACCCTATGAGACAGTAATCAACTGAATTGTCTACTTTTCAGAACAGAAGTGACAGCTTTAGTTTATTAATTCGGCGCTATTACAGTTATATCCTATCAATCACTAGCAGTGGACTACCCTATGAGACAGTAATCAACTGAATTGTCTACTTTTCAGAACAGAAGTGACAGCTTTAGTTTATTAATTCGGCGCTATTACAGTTATATCCTATCAATCACTAGCAGTGGACTACCGTATGAGACAGTAATCAACTGAATTGTCTACTTTTCATTACAAAAGCGACAACTTTAGTATATTAATTCGGCACTATTGCAGTTATATCCTATCAATCACTAGCAGTGGACTACCCTATGAGACAGTAATCAACTGAATTGTCTACTTTTCAGAACAGAAGTGACAGCTTTAGTTTATTAATTCGGCGCTATTACAGTTATATCCTATCAATCACTAGCAGTGGACTACCCTATGAGACAGTAATCAACTGAATTGTCTACTTTTCAGAACAGAAGTGACAGCTTTAGTTTATTAATTCGGCGCTATTACAGTTATATCCTATCAATCACTAGCAGTGGACTACCCTATGAGACAGTAATCAACTGAATTGTCTACTTTTCAGAACAGAAGTGACAGCTTTAGTTTATTAATTCGGCGCTATTACAGTTATATCCTATCAATCACTAGCAGTGGACTACCCTATGAGACAGTAATCAACTGAATTGTCTACTTTTCAGAACAGAAGTGACAGCTTTAGTTTATTAATTCGGCGCTATTACAGTTATATCCTATCAATCACTAGCAGTGGACTACCCTATGAGACAGTAATCAACTGAATTGTCTACTTTTCAGAACAGAAGTGACAGCTTTAGTTTATTAATTCGGCGCTATTACAGTTATATCCTATCAATCACTAGCAGTGGACTACCCTATGAGACAGTAATCAACTGAATTGTCTACTTTTCAGAACAGAAGTGACAGCTTTAGTTTATTAATTCGGCGCTATTACAGTTATATCCTATCAATCACTAGCAGTGGACTACCCTATGAGACAGTAATCAACTGAATTGTCTACTTTTCAGAACAGAAGTGACAGCTTTAGTTTATTAATTCGGCGCTATTACAGTTATATCCTATCAATCACTAGCAGTGGACTACCCTATGAGACAGTAATCAACTGAATTGTCTACTTTTCAGAACAGAAGTGACAGCTTTAGTTTATTAATTCGGCGCTATTACAGTTATATCCTATCAATCACTAGCAGTGGACTACCCTATGAGACAGTAATCAACTGAATTGTCTACTTTTCAGAACAGAAGTGACAGCTTTAGTTTATTAATTCGGCGCTATTACAGTTATATCCTATCAATCACTAGCAGTGGACTACCCTATGAGACAGTAATCAACTGAATTGTCTACTTTTCAGAACAGAAGTGACAGCTTTAGTTTATTAATTCGGCGCTATTACAGCTATATCCTATCAATCACTAGCAGTGGACTACCCTATGAGACAGTAATCAACTGAATTGTCTACTTTTCAGAACAGAAGTGACAGCTTTAGTTTATTAATTCGGCGCTATTACAGTTATATCCTATCAATCACTAGCAGTGGACTACCCTATGAGACAGTAATCAACTGAATTGTCTACTTTTCAGAACAGAAGTGACAGCTTTAGTTTATTAATTCGGCGCTATTACAGTTATATCCTATCAATCACTAGCAGTGGACTACCCTATGAGACAGTAATCAACTGAATTGTCTACTTTTCAGAACAGAAGTGACAGCTTTAGTTTATTAATTCGGCGCTATTACAGTTATATCCTATCAATCACTAGCAGTGGACTACCCTATGAGACAGTAATCAACTGAATTGTCTACTTTTCAGAACAGAAGTGACAGCTTTAGTTTATTAATTCGGCGCTATTACAGTTATATCCTATCAATCACTAGCAGTGGACTACCCTATGAGACAGTAATCAACTGAATTGTCTACTTTTCATTACAAAAGCGACAACTTTAGTATATTAATTCGGCACTATTGCAGTTATATCCTATCAATCACTAGCAGTGGACTACCCTATGAGACAGTAATCAACTGAATTGTCTACTTTTCAGAACAGAAGTGACAGCTTTAGTTTATTAATTCGGCGCTATTACAGTTATATCCTATCAATCACTAGCAGTGGACTACCCTATGAGACAGTAATCAAGTGAATTGTCTACTTTTCAGAACAGAAGTGACAGCTTTAGTTTATTAATTCGGCGCTATTACAGTTATATCCTATCAATCACTAGCAGTGGACTACCGTATGAGACACTAATAAACTGAATTGTCTACTTTTCATTACAAAAGCGACAACTTTAGTATATTAATTCGGCACTATTGCAGTTATATCCTATCAATCACTAGCAGTGGACTACCCTATGAGACAGTAATCAACTGAATTGTCTACTTTTCAGAACAGAAGTGACAGCTTTAGTTTATTAATTCGGCGCTATTACAGTTATATCCTATCAATCACTAGCAGTGGACTACCCTATGAGACAGTAATCAACTGAATTGTCTACTTTTCAGAACAGAAGTGACAGCTTTAGTTTATTAATTCGGCGCTATTACAGTTATATCCTATCAATCACTAGCAGTGGACTACCCTATGAGACAGTAATAAACTGAATTGTCTACTTTTCATTACAAAAGCGACAACTTTAGTATATTAATTCGGCACTATTGCAGTTATATCCTATCAATCACTAGCAGTGGACTACCCTATGAGACAGTAATCAACTGAATTGTCTACTTTTCAGAACAGAAGTGACAGCTTTAGTTTATTAATTCGGCGCTATTACAGTTATATCCTATCAATCACTAGCAGTGGACTACCCTATGAGACAGTAATCAAGTGAATTGTCTACTTTTCAGAACAGAAGTGACAGCTTTAGTTTATTAATTCGGCGCTATTACAGTTATATCCTATCAATCACTAGCAGTGGACTACCGTATGAGACACTAATAAACTGAATTGTCTACTTTTCATTACAAAAGCGACAACTTTAGTATATTAATTCGGCACTATTGCAGTTATATCCTATCAATCACTAGCAGTGGACTACCCTATGAGACAGTAATCAACTGAATTGTCTACTTTTCAGAACAGAAGTGACAGCTTTAGTTTATTAATTCGGCGCTATTACAGTTATATCCTATCAATCACTAGCAGTGGACTACCCTATGAGACAGTAATCAACTGAATTGTCTACTTTCAGAACAGAAGTGACAGCTTTAGTTTATTAATTCGGCGCTATTACAGTTATATCCTATCAATCACTAGCAGTGGACTACCCTATGAGACAGTAATAAACTGAATTGTCTACTTTTCATTACAAAAGCGACAACTTTAGTATATTAATTCGGCACTATTGCAGTTATATCCTATCAATCACTAGCAGTGGACTACCCTATGAGACAGTAATCAACTGAATTGTCTACTTTTCAGAACAGAAGTGACAGCTTTAGTTTATTAATTCGGCGCTATTACAGTTATATCCTATCAATCACTAGCAGTGGACTACCCTATGAGACAGTAATCAAGTGAATTGTCTACTTTTCAGAACAGAAGTGACAGCTTTAGTTTATTAATTCGGCGCTATTACAGTTATATCCTATCAATCACTAGCAGTGGACTACCGTATGAGACACTAATAAACTGAATTGTCTACTTTTCATTACAAAAGCGACAACTTTAGTATATTAATTCGGCACTATTGCAGTTATATCCTATCAATCACTAGCAGTGGACTACCCTATGAGACAGTAATCAACTGAATTGTCTACTTTTCAGAACAGAAGTGACAGCTTTAGTTTATTAATTCGGCGCTATTACAGTTATATCCTATCAATCACTAGCAGTGGACTACCCTATGAGACAGTAATCAACTGAATTGTCTACTTTTCAGAACAGAAGTGACAGCTTTAGTTTATTAATTCGGCGCTATTACAGTTATATCCTATCAATCACTAGCAGTGGACTACCGTATGAGACACTAATAAACTGAATTGTCTACTTTTCATTACAAAAGCGACAACTTTAGTATATTAATTCGGCACTATTGCAGTTATATCCTATCAATCACTAGCAGTGGACTACCCTATGAGACAGTAATCAACTGAATTGTCTACTTTTCAGAACAGAAGTGACAGCTTTAGTTTATTAATTCGGCGCTATTACAGTTATATCCTATCAATCACTAGCAGTGGACTACCCTATGAGACAGTAATCAAGTGAATTGTCTACTTTTCAGAACAGAAGTGACAGCTTTAGTTTATTAATTCGGCGCTATTACAGTTATATCCTATCAATCACTAGCAGTGGACTACCGTATGAGACACTAATAAACTGAATTGTCTACTTTTCATTACAAAAGCGACAACTTTAGTATATTAATTCGGCACTATTGCAGTTATATCCTATCAATCACTAGCAGTGGACTACCCTATGAGACAGTAATCAACTGAATTGTCTACTTTTCAGAACAGAAGTGACAGCTTTAGTTTATTAATTCGGCGCTATTACAGTTATATCCTATCAATCACTAGCAGTGGACTACCCTATGAGACAGTAATCAACTGAATTGTCTACTTTTCAGAACAGAAGTGACAGCTTTAGTTTATTAATTCGGCGCTATTACAGTTATATCCTATCAATCACTAGCAGTGGACTACCGTATGAGACACTAATAACTGAATTGTCTACTTTTCAGAACAGAAGTGACAGCTTTAGTTTATTAATTCGGCGCTATTACAGTTATATCCTATCAATCACTAGCAGTGGACTACCCTATGAGACAGTAATCAACTGAATTGTCTACTTTTCAGAACAGAAGTGACAGCTTTAGTTTATTAATTCGGCGCTATTACAGTTATATCCTATCAATCACTAGCAGTGGACTACCCTATGAGACAGTAATCAACTGAATTGTCTACTTTTCAGAACAGAAGTGACAGCTTTAGTTTATTAATCGGCGCTATTACAGTTATATCCTATCAATCACTAGCAGTGGACTACCCTATGAGACAGTAATCAACTGAATTGTCTACTTTTCAGAACAGAAGTGACAGCTTTAGTTTATTAATTCGGCGCTATTACAGTTATATCCTATCAATCACTAGCAGTGGACTACCGTATGAGACACTAATAAACTGAATTGTCTACTTTTCAGAACAGAAGTGACAGCTTTAGTTTATTAATTCGGCGCTATTACAGTTATATCCTATCAATCACTAGCAGTGGACTACCGTATGAGACACTAATAAACTGAATTGTCTACTTTTCAGAACAGAAGTGACAGCTTTAGTTTATTAATTCGGCGCTATTACAGTTATATCCTATCAATCACTAGCAGTGGACTACCCTATGAGACAGTAATCAACTGAATTGTCTACTTTTCAGAACAGAAGTGACAGCTTTAGTTTATTAATTCGGCGCTATTACAGTTATATCCTATCAATCACTAGCAGTGGACTACCGTATGAGACACTAATAAACTGAATTGTCTACTTTTCAGAACAGAAGTGACAGCTTTAGTTTATTAATTCGGCGCTATTACAGTTATATCCTATCAATCACTAGCAGTGGACTACCCTATGAGACAGTAATCAACTGAATTGTCTACTTTTCATTACAAAAGCGACAGCTTTAGTATATTAATTCGGCACTATTGCAGTTATATCCTATCAATCACTAGCAGTGGACTACCCTATGAGACAGTAATCAACTGAATTGTCTACTTTTCAGAACAGAAGTGACAGCTTTAGTTTATTAATTCGGCGCTATTACAGTTATATCCTATCAATCACTAGCAGTGGACTACCCTATGAGACAGTAATCAAGTGAATTGTCTACTTTTCAGAACAGAAGTGACAGCTTTAGTTTATTAATTCGGCGCTATTACAGTTATATCCTATCAATCACTAGCAGTGGACTACCCTATGAGACAGTAATCAACTGAATTGTCTACTTTTCAGAACAGAAGTGACAGCTTTAGTTTATTAATTCGGCGCTATTACAGTTATATCCTATCAATCACTAGCAGTGGACTACCTATGAGACAGTAATCAACTGAATTGTCTACTTTTCAGAACAGAAGTGACAGCTTTAGTTTATTAATTCGGCGCTATTACAGCTATATCCTATCAATCACTAGCAGTGGACTACCCTATGAGACAGTAATCAACTGAATTGTCTACTTTTCAGAACAGAAGTGACAGCTTTAGTTTATTAATTCGGCGCTATTACAGTTATATCCTATCAATCACTAGCAGTGGACTACCCTATGAGACAGTAATCAACTGAATTGTCTACTTTTCATTACAGAAGTGACAGCTTTAGTTTATTAATTCGGCGCTATTACAGTTATATCCTATCAATCACTAGCAGTGGACTACCCTATGAGACAGTAATCAACTGAATTGTCTACTTTTCAGAACAGAAGTGACAGCTTTAGTTTATTAATTCGGCGCTATTACAGTTATATCCTATCAATCACTAGCAGTGGGACTACCCTATGAGACAGTAATCAACTGAATTGTCTACTTTTCAGAACAGAAGTGACAGCTTTAGTTTATTAATTCGGCGCTATTACAGCTATATCCTATCAATCACTAGCAGTGGACTACCCTATGAGACAGTAATCAACTGAATTGTCTACTTTTCAGAACAGAAGTGACAGCTTTAGTTTATTAATTCGGCGCTATTACAGCTATATCCTATCAATCACTAGCAGTGGACTACCCTATGAGACAGTAATCAACTGAATTGTCTACTTTTCAGAACAGAAGTGACAGCTTTAGTTTATTAATTCGGCGCTATTACAGTTATATCCTATCAATCACTAGCAGTGGACTACCCTATGAGACAGTAATCAACTGAATTGTCTACTTTTCATTACAGAAGTGACAGCTTTAGTTTATTAATTCGGCGCTATTACAGTTATATCCTATCAATCACTAGCAGTGGACTACCCTATGAGACAGTAATCAACTGAATTGTCTACTTTTCAGAACAGAAGTGACAGCTTTAGTTTATTAATTCGGCGCTATTACAGTTATATCCTATCAATCACTAGCAGTGGACTACCCTATGAGACAGTAATCAACTGAATTGTCTACTTTTCAGAACAGAAGTGACAGCTTTAGTTTATTAATTCGGCGCTATTACAGCTATATCCTATCAATCACTAGCAGTGGACTACCCTATGAGACAGTAATCAACTGAATTGTCTACTTTTCAGAACAGAAGTGACAGCTTTAGTTTATTAATTCGGCGCTATTACAGCTATATCCTATCAATCACTAGCAGTGGACTACCCTATGAGACAGTAATCAAGTGAATTGTCTACTTTTCAGAACAGAAGTGACAGCTTTAGTTTATTAATTCGGCGCTATTACAGTTATATCCTATCAATCACTAGCAGTGGACTACCCTATGAGACAGTAATCAACTGAATTGTCTACTTTTCAGAACAGAAGTGACAGCTTTAGTTTATTAATTCGGCGCTATTACAGCTATATCCTATCAATCACTAGCAGTGGACTACCCTATGAGACAGTAATCAACTGAATTGTCTACTTTTCAGAACAGAAGTGACAGCTTTAGTTTATTAATTCGGCGCTATTACAGCTATATCCTATCAATCACTAGCAGTGGACTACCCTATGAGACAGTAATCAAGTGAATTGTCTACTTTTCAGAACAGAAGTGACAGCTTTAGTTTATTAATTCGGCGCTATTACAGTTATATCCTATCAATCACTAGCAGTGGACTACCCTATGAGACAGTAATCAACTGAATTGTCTACTTTTCAGAACAGAAGTGACAGCTTTAGTTTATTAATTCGGCGCTATTACAGTTATATCCTATCAATCACTAGCAGTGGACTACCCTATGAGACAGTAATCAACTGAATTGTCTACTTTTCAGAACAGAAGTGACAGCTTTAGTTTATTAATTCGGCGCTATTACAGCTATATCCTATCAATCACTAGCAGTGGACTACCCTATGAGACAGTAATCAAGTGAATTGTCTACTTTTCAGAACAGAAGTGACAGCTTTAGTTTATTAATTCGGCGCTATTACAGCTATATCCTATCAATCACTAGCAGTGGACTACCCTATGAGACAGTAATCAACTGAATTGTCTACTTTTCAGAACAGAAGTGACAGCTTTAGTTTATTAATTCGGCGCTATTACAGTTATATCCTATCAATCACTAGCAGTGGACTACCCTATGAGACAGTAATCAACTGAATTGTCTACTTTTCAGAACAGAAGTGACAGCTTTAGTTTATTAATTCGGCGCTATTACAGTTATATCCTATCAATCACTAGCAGTGGACTACCTTATGAGACAGTAATCAACTGAATTGTCTACTTTTCAGAACAGAAGTGACAGCTTTAGTTTATTAATTCGGCGCTATTACAGTTATATCCTATCAATCACTAGCAGTGGACTACCCTATGAGACAGTAATCAACTGAATTGTCTACTTTTCAGAACAGAAGTGACAGCTTTAGTTTATTAATTCGGCGCTATTACAGTTATATCCTATCAATCACTAGCAGTGGACTACCCTATGAGACAGTAATCAACTGAATTGTCTACTTTTCAGAACAGAAGTGACAGCTTTAGTTTATTAATTCGGCGCTATTACAGCTATATCCTATCAATCACTAGCAGTGGACTACCCTATGAGACAGTAATCAACTGAATTGTCTACTTTTCAGAACAGAAGTGACAGCTTTAGTTTATTAATTCGGCGCTATTACAGCTATATCCTATCAATCACTAGCAGTGGACTACCCTATGAGACAGTAATCAACTGAATTGTCTACTTTTCAGAACAGAAGTGACAGCTTTAGTTTATTAATTCGGCGCTATTACAGTTATATCCTATCAATCACTAGCAGTGGACTACCCTATGAGACAGTAATCAAGTGAATTGTCTACTTTTCAGAACAGAAGTGACAGCTTTAGTTTATTAATTCGGCGCTATTACAGTTATATCCTATCAATCACTAGCAGTGGACTACCCTATGAGACAGTAATCAACTGAATTGTCTACTTTTCAGAACAGAAGTGACAGCTTTAGTTTATTAATTCGGCGCTATTACAGTTATATCCTATCAATCACTAGCAGTGGACTACCCTATGAGACAGTAATCAACTGAATTGTCTACTTTTCAGAACAGAAGTGACAGCTTTAGTTTATTAATTCGGCGCTATTACAGTTATATCCTATCAATCACTAGCAGTGGACTACCCTATGAGACAGTAATCAACTGAATTGTCTACTTTTCAGAACAGAAGTGACAGCTTTAGTTTATTAATTCGGCGCTATTACAGTTATATCCTATCAATCACTAGCAGTGGACTACCCTATGAGACAGTAATCAACTGAATTGTCTACTTTTCAGAACAGAAGTGACAGCTTTAGTTTATTAATTCGGCGCTATTACAGTTATATCCTATCAATCACTAGCAGTGGACTACCCTATGAGACAGTAATCAACTGAATTGTCTACTTTCAGAACAGAAGTGACAGCTTTAGTTTATTAATTCGGCGCTATTACAGTTATATCCTATCAATCACTAGCAGTGGACTACCCTATGAGACAGTAATCAACTGAATTGTCTACTTTTCAGAACAGAAGTGACAGCTTTAGTTTATTAATTCGGCGCTATTACAGTTATATCCTATCAATCACTAGCAGTGGACTACCCTATGAGACAGTAATCAACTGAATTGTCTACTTTTCAGAACAGAAGTGACAGCTTTAGTTTATTAATTCGGCGCTATTACAGTTATATCCTATCAATCACTAGCAGTGGACTACCCTATGAGACAGTAATCAACTGAATTGTCTACTTTTCAGAACAGAAGTGACAGCTTTAGTTTATTAATTCGGCGCTATTACAGTTATATCCTATCAATCACTAGCAGTGGACTACCCTATGAGACAGTAATCAACTGAATTGTCTACTTTTCAGAACAGAAGTGACAGCTTTAGTTTATTAATTCGGCGCTATTACAGTTATATCCTATCAATCACTAGCAGTGGACTACCCTATGAGACAGTAATCAACTGAATTGTCTACTTTTCAGAACAGAAGTGACAGCTTTAGTTTATTAATTCGGCGCTATTACAGTTATATCCTATCAATCACTAGCAGTGGACTACCCTATGAGACAGTAATCAACTGAATTGTCTACTTTTCAGAACAGAAGTGACAGCTTTAGTTTATTAATTCGGCGCTATTACAGTTATATCCTATCAATCACTAGCAGTGGACTACCCTATGAGACAGTAATCAACTGAATTGTCTACTTTTCAGAACAGAAGTGACAGCTTTAGTTTATTAATTCGGCGCTATTACAGTTATATCCTATCAATCACTAGCAGTGGACTACCCTATGAGACAGTAATCAACTGAATTGTCTACTTTTCAGAACAGAAGTGACAGCTTTAGTTTATTAATTCGGCGCTATTACAGTTATATCCTATCAATCACTAGCAGTGGACTACCCTATGAGACAGTAATCAACTGAATTGTCTACTTTTCAGAACAGAAGTGACAGCTTTAGTTTATTAATTCGGCGCTATTACAGTTATATCCTATCAATCACTAGCAGTGGACTACCCTATGAGACAGTAATCAACTGAATTGTCTACTTTTCAGAACAGAAGTGACAGCTTTAGTTTATTAATTCGGCGCTATTACAGTTATATCCTATCAATCACTAGCAGTGGACTACCCTATGAGACAGTAATCAACTGAATTGTCTACTTTTCAGAACAGAAGTGACAGCTTTAGTTTATTAATTCGGCGCTATTACAGTTATATCCTATCAATCACTAGCAGTGGACTACCCTATGAGACAGTAATCAACTGAATTGTCTACTTTTCAGAACAGAAGTGACAGCTTTAGTTTATTAATTCGGCGCTATTACAGTTATATCCTATCAATCACTAGCAGTGGACTACCCTATGAGACAGTAATCAACTGAATTGTCTACTTTTCAGACAGAAGTGACAGCTTTAGTTTATTAATTCGGCGCTATTACAGTTATATCCTATCAATCACTAGCAGTGGACTACCCTATGAGACAGTAATCAACTGAATTGTCTACTTTTCAGAACAGAAGTGACAGCTTTAGTTTATTAATTCGGCGCTATTACAGTTATATCCTATCAATCACTAGCAGTGGACTACCCTATGAGACAGTAATCAACTGAATTGTCTACTTTTCAGAACAGAAGTGACAGCTTTAGTTTATTAATTCGGCGCTATTACAGCTATATCCTATCAATCACTAGCAGTGGACTACCCTATGAGACAGTAATCAAGTGAATTGTCTACTTTTCAGAACAGAAGTGACAGCTTTAGTTTATTAATTCGGCGCTATTACAGTTATATCCTATCGAATCATCTAGCAGTGGACTACCCTATGAGACAGTAATCAACTGAATTGTCTACTTTTCAGAACAGAAGTGACAGCTTTAGTTTATTAATTCGGCGCTATTACAGTTATATCCTATCAATCACTAGCAGTGGACTACCCTATGA